>LJIJ01000798.1:0-74165 GCA_001718145.1 Orchesella cincta | reverse complement strand
ATTCATTTCTCCCATATTTGTCTGCCGGCCTAAATTAATTTAATCTAGAAATCGGCGCGTCATTTGTTACGGGCGTCACCAAAATTGTAGCCCACTCTATCAACAAAGATAAATTACCGGTTTCCAACACAAGTTGACACATATTAGGCTTATCAACAAAGTATAATCTGTAAAATACCACATTTCAAACAGAAAACTAGAGCTAGTGGAATTTTCTTGACGATGCAGCAACTCTTTTAGAAGGCAAATTGTATACATATTATATATTACGTACTCAGTTATATATCCTAAAACGGCAAAAAAATGTTTAGCATGTTTGTCTACAAAAGCAATTGTAGACATTCTACATGAAATCGCCATTAGCTTGATCGAAATCGCTCAAAAAATAGTGTATTTACTGATATATAAAAGAAACACTAATTCCAGCACAGTTGCATAACATAACTCATTTCTTTCGTCCTCTCCGCTCTTCCACTTTCACCAGCTAGTTTGCCAAACAATTCTGTGTGCCGAGAAAGCAAACAAATGAGGCAAAGTACAACTGGATTCCAAGAAAAACAGCGAGAGAAAATAATGGAGAAACTGAAAAGCAAAACACAATGCACACGAGTGTGTTTGTGCGTCGCACGTATCCAAAGGAATTGTATCGATCCTTATCTTTCAAGACGGTGAAAGTACACACACAGTTAGAGTATTAGCTTTCATGGACTTGAAATTAAATGAGTGGAGCCGTAATCCGTCCAACGATTGTGTTTGTGCTCCTCTCTGTGAAATTAATCATTTTAAACCAGTCTTGTCTGTCAAACATTCACAAAGTTGGAGAAAGACAGACAAGGCAGACAGAAGTGGAACAGACGGCTGTATAATTTTTCAGTCTGTGATTCCCGACATGGTTTTGGGCTGGTTTGACAATTTCCAATATTGCGTTTTATTCTGTGAGACTGGTCTAAATTTGCAAACAGCAAACTACACATCTGAGACGAATTTTCTAAGGTTGAACTTTTCCAGTTCATCTGCTGTTTACAAAGATTTACTCTCGTATATAAACACAAGATAAAACACATTAATGTTCAGTTCATTCAGCTCTCTATTATCTAGCAAGGGCAAACTTTGTCACGAACTTTGAGTGTTACCATTATAATGAATAAGAAAGTGTAATGATATAAAGATAGACGATCTAATAACAATAATTAAATTTAGCTAAGCACATGCGTGTATTCCATTATTCCGCCAAAGCGTACAATAAACAAAAAAAACCTTTTCCTTTGATTAGGATTCGGCCCACCTATAGAATTTCGTTACAGTTGCAGCAGCTGCTTCGATTCACGACAAACTTTTTTTGATTGAATACCGTATATTTGCATAGGCATTGTCTGCACGAGAATTTTATTCATCCTTTTATATCGTAAGTAGCCTCATATAAAATAGTCATAAAAGTTTTATGCTA
Source organism: Orchesella cincta (assembly GCA_001718145.1). Taxonomy (NCBI): domain Eukaryota; kingdom Metazoa; phylum Arthropoda; class Collembola; order Entomobryomorpha; family Orchesellidae; genus Orchesella; species Orchesella cincta. The sequence goes on along the minus strand of LJIJ01000798.1, from coordinate 72,718 downwards.
CAGTCGTACACGAGGTAATATCTGATATCTTTCTTAGAATGGTGTCAAAAATTGATGCTTAGCTAATCAAACTCACGGTTTGGCAAAACCACAAGTAAAAATACGACAAAAGCATGCATCTTGTGCAGTCCATATGTTTTCCAATAACTGAAGCATAGAGGTGCGTTTCACATAATATTATTCTCCTTTTTATTATTTGCATTCTGCCCCACACTGTATTGAGTACGCCGATGTCGCTTTCTTGACCCGATTCAACATAACAACGCTTCGTCTTGTAATATGCATAACTAAAACGATCCTTTATGGTGTGAGTTATGTTCGCTAAGTATCTCCAGTGTGTAGCCAAAAATGGTTGAATAAAACACATCAGGAGAGAAAGCCTTGTACTTCTCGTCTGCCTTTACTCATTCGTTATCCTCCAGCTCAGGGAGTTTGTGGCAAAAGGTTTTGACTCCATGGCTAGAACTAGATGGAACGTGTATTATATTTTATGTACAGGCACAAGAGACCAATATTCAATTCCCTTTGATCGAACCCTTGCTTGCCGTTCCCTTGACTTGTAAACTATATGGTTATGCACAATACTCCATGCATACACAATGTGTAGTAAAAACGTTGAGTTTTGTAGGTTTTTGGTCCTGATATTTTTCGTAATGGACTGACTGCCCGCTCGCTCACTCATTCAGGAAAGGTACATTATCCTCCGAGTTTTATACATTCACACTCTATAACTGTCACCAGCCATTTTTATTTAAGTCAACAACACCCAAAGGTATAACTAACGTGACATGACTGTATTCGCGCATTGCTACAAACTCGAATAAAAAATTGGAATGCAGCCGGAGAACGGAGAGCTCAAACTAAATCCAGGTATTGGCTTCCCTTTGATCAGCTTCTATATACATTGAGGCAGCACTTTCCTATCAAAATTTATGCACTCCTTGACAATGTAAACTTACATTTTACCAGTGAAATAAAAGTCTACAAAACTTTGTGATCTTCGTTCTATCTCTTTTCCATTGACCTTTCTTTAAACATTTGAAGCATACAGATGACTTGGATAAGCAAAGGACCAGCTAGAAAAGTAGGTTATCTCAAATCATCAGCTTTACCTCTTCTCGTTTGCTTGAAAAGATACAATTTGCGACTTGAGTAGCGCACCATTGTCAAGTAAATAGAACGTAAACAAATTTCTATGCATTTGAAAGTAAGAGCATACACTAGCATAATACACGTAGGTATAGTACACATATAGGTTCCCCTAAAAACATCTCTCTCTAGCCCTTTTTCTGCGCAAAAACTTGTTTTCTCTTCTTCCCTTCAGACCAAGTCGGAGTGAGTTCTTTTTTTTGCCAACTACCTAATCTTCAATCTGAAGAAAGGAAAGAATAAACAATTTTCAAATGAGGGCAAACTCTATGAGAAGATGAAGCTTCTCTAAAAAGAAAATAAACATTCCGGAAAATGCGCGCAGGTGAAGAAAATGTACACAAGAAGGAAGAGGAATGGCAGCAGAAGAAGAATACCTATGAGTATCTCACATTCACATGCATACATACCACTGTGTCAGCCTATCTGGTTGGAAAATGGATTGAATGCTTTATTGTTACTACAAACTTGCTTTTTCCCCTTTATTTGAAACCCCAGAAGAAGAGCTACAATAACAACATTCCAAAGTGTATTAAAAAGGTTCAATGCATCTTTCACTTGATCGAATCGATGAAAAACAACCGTTTTTACCGTGTCGATCATTCAATAAGTTGAAAAACAGGTTCACCCATTCATCATTATCTCTCAGACAAAAAAATGTGTGTGTGGATGGTAGTCGTTGGAAAGAGCAACAATAAAATGCTTTATGTGAATGAACCTTTCTCCTCGCGCCATTCGATCCATCTAACATCACTTCTCATAAGAATTTCCTCATGGAAGAAAAACAGGCTGGAAGGAGGAGTAAAGAAAGTTGTATTGTGATGTGAATCACCAAGCATCATATATTGGTTTGCACAACGTTAAATTGAATCGGTTGAATTGGATGCTTCGGCACAATGAAAATATCCTTGCGAGTTGTACATTTGTAAAGAATGTAAGCCAAGTTTCATACCATACCATACTTTTAAATATATATATTTATTCCAACCCATATATATATATAAAACCATCTTGCGTGTGGAAAAGTAGCCCAAAGACATGCATAAAATAGCTGAAATCAAGATGGGTGAATGGGCAAGGTAAGCAAGACTATATATACGTATTACATATAGGTAGTTGCTAAAAGTTTGTGAAACCCAAAGACCTTTATCAGCATGCAACTGAAAGTAAGGTAGGTTGTTGGATTTGCGATGCGGCCAAGAGTTTTGCTTCAGGTCACTATCACAATTTTCGTCGCTTGAAGAGTCTTCGACACAAACCAAAGGCTAAAAGCAGAAAACACCGTGAGGTTAGGATATAAACGTATATGCAAATTTTTTATAATGTTTATGCATATTTTTTTTTGTTTTTCTGATGCCCTTTACAAGTGTTATGAAAGCTACTTTTGCCAACAGCACTATATGCAGTCCAATTCACAATCTTATTTATGTGTCTAAGCCTACATTGGAATTCAGAGTGAAACAAACGGAATGATGTGTGTCTAGGTGGGATCTTGAAATGGTTTGTTGTTCAAGACAAGAATTATTTTGCTGCGTGAGTTGAAAACATTTTTACTCTCGTTTAGGCAACACATTATTGTTCCCATTTTCTTTGGCTTGGCAAAGCGATGCGATGTGAAACAACCAAAGGGAATATCCACGATAGGCGAAGCAACATCAATTGCATTATACCTATTTTCCATGCTAAAGGTACATTTATATATCGAAGAATATTAATACGGCCTTCCAGTTTTTTACGTACTCACTTCACTTCAAATACCCTTCACCAATAGTTGATTTATAACGGTTATGAGACTTGCTCAACAACAGCCAGCAAAGGAGTACGCTGGTAGCAGTCACCCAAGAAATATTGCTATGATGTAGGCCCGCGTTCCCTTTCTCCTGTATGAATAACTATCTATATACTGTAGGGCGTACACAAGTTAAGTCCCTCAAATCCCAGTCTTCCACTCTCTCATCTCGAGAAGAAAACGACAACGTGGTCCTCCGCTCTTCTTTAAGTTCTCTGGAAGTATGAGCACTAACTTACTCTCACATTTTTATCCAACGCATTGTCAAGCTATGAACTGGAGAGGAAAAGCTTTTGCTTACTTAGGTTGCTTACTAGCTCCGAGCAATTTCCCAATTTTCATCTAAAACACGTTCCTTTTTACTTCCACTTTATAACCTCATATATGAGCTATTGGAGCAGAGATAGGTACAAAAAAGTTGGAGTGAGCCATGAAATAAACCGGTTGGTCTGGTCCGCTCCGTATTTTCGTCGGCCAACTGAGCTGAAGGTTTATTTTTTTCATTCTTTCCCATATTATATATTCCACATTCATTTTTATTTTTTAACCTACTTTCCCCCACCCTGGCTCCCTTGTGCACGCTCCTTCTCCTCGCTGGCTGCTGTTAAGGTAGGACATAGTTATATTCGCTTGATAGCAGAACTGGAGCGTAAACATGTAGTATGTACATAATTTCGCATAATCCAGATTTTCTTCCTTTTATCATGTAAAATGGTAGGAGAGTTCATTCAGCTACTCCTACTCTTGATAGCATACTTACATGCAGTCGCAGAATGTCAGCCCTAATAAAAGAGGAGATGCGTGCTTGCGTATAATCTGGTATATAAGAAATGCCTTCTCCTTTCACTTTCAATATAAGCAAATGTGAGCCCTAAACATTACTGCAATGCTGCTTATCAACGAGATAGGCGACTTATGTAGTCACTTTGACTCAATTCAAAGGCAGTCACTCAAACTGGAAGAAGGGACTAGTAGAGGAGTATAAATTGCATGGAATAAGTTGACTATAGAGCCAAAACAATGTTGTGTCTGAAATGCTGAACTTTCAAAACCATGATGATATATGTAAGTAATAGCATTTTGGACATTATTCTGTCAAGTGGTATCTACGAACAATAAGTGTGTCCACAACCCATACTGACCAGCTTCCTCTTCGTTTCACTTCTATATCTATCCACAACCATTACCAAAACCAACATAATTCCCTTCACTGCAAGGAGAACACTACCGTTTATATAAATCTCTTTAAAAGATGCAGTTGGATCTAGCCTGTTAAAGAGGGAAATGAACAGGCAAAATTTATACGCATCATCCTGTATTATTACTTCTTTTTCGTCCCACTTCAGTAAGCCAGGCGGCATCCTGCTGTTTTTACAACACGGCTGTACCATTCCCATCTTCATATTTGGGTTTATATTCCCATGAATATAATTCATATATAGGAGTGCTTTGTTTATATTATTTGTTTTGAATGCACTGTTTTACTACTGATCCACAGTAAAAACCCATTAATTCTCTGGGAGATGCAAAGTATAACAGCTAGAAAGGTTTCGTTGAGTATACAAAATATATTAGTCATTCTCCTCGTTTCCCTGCAATTGAGTCGGAAGCGAAAAAGATACACAGGACCATAGGACCAGTCCGGAAAATAGTCCTGCTCTACTTATTGAGCGTCTCTCTCATTCTGCGAGCTAAGCTTAGCATTTTGCAATGGAATGTTGTTCAACTGCGTCCGGAACCCAGTACAAGTAAGACTCGCTTTAAATGCTGGTAGAAGAATGTCTCCCATCCTTTGTCTCTCATACAGATACAACACACATATGAAAGTAAGGCATGTGAAGGAAAAAGGCATATGGATTCTCCTCATATCATAGTGTCAGGCTCATTGGTGAAAAGTAATTCTTCCCTTGTCTATCGCTTCTTTTTTCCGCTACGTTTTGCGTATCACAAACAAAGTATCAAAAACCTTCTGAAAGCACACATTACAACTGTGAAAACATAGTTAGTTTGCTTGCATTGTCCTAAACTGGCTTACCACCAGATCCCCTGGGACCTGGAGTGAAAGTAGAGAAACTAGTATAATAGAAAGCAATGTTCCAGACAAGAGAAATACGACGAGAGCATCCTGTTTTGCATACAGAATTGTAATGCGTAGTAGCAGTGGCATCTACTTTGTATTTAGATTGGTAACAGCCCGTATTGAAATACGTAACGTCCCTCTTTTTTTGCCCACTGCTATTCATCTTTCCTAGGCTGACGTGCATAAATAAGGAGTATTCACATGGGTTTTTTGGGCCAAATTTTAATACATTAAATCAACTAGCTTGAGCTGATAACGTGAAAGTATAGCACATGGCTAGTTCTTAGCACTTTGCATGCTACATAAGCATTCGGATTCTAATGGCGAATGCACTTCAATCAGCTTTGCTGAATGACCTTCTTTAGTAATACCGCTAAATTCGCGGAAATGTTGGGCTTGGTAGCGTCAAAATTGCCACATTATTCCTGTTCATGCAAAAAGAATAGGAATTTACATTTTTAAAAGAAAACAAAGCAAGGTAGCATACAAAGCACGGATAGTTAGTTGGCTGGTTTCAGACATGCATGAAGGAGACAAACCTGATATAAGTAAAAGAATGCAACCCGTTGAAGATAAAAAGTTGCATCATGAGATAAAATATAGCCTCTTCTTGTAAGCATGCATAACAAATAGCCAACACAAATTGGGTATGATGCGGCTGAATGCCAGTACGAATACCCATGAACAAAACACACTTCTCCTTTTCTTAAAAACGGAACTTCCCAGTAATGAAATGCAACACAGCAGCAAGCAGTACTTTTTGTATCGTTTCCTTCCACAGACATGCATAATTCAACCGGAGAAAGCTTTTTACCCTTCCAGGACAAATTGTTTGCCTCGTTGGTTGGTGCACTGGTGGAGGTGGAAAACGAAAGAAAAGAGGAGAAATAGTGAAAGAAGCAGTTATGAGATGAAAAATTGCCAGTAGCCTTAAACAGTTTCGGTGTCGGTGTTCCAACAGGGGCCTCCTAAATAGTATGAAATAAAATGTAATGTCACTTCACAGTCCTTCGTTCAGGATTGGACAAAAAAAAACTTTAAAAAAGAAAGGAGCCTTATGGGTTAGCCGTTAAGCCACTTGCAGTTTCATACTCTGTTCAAAAGCACGGATACTGACAAACACTTTCTTTCTCACAAAAAAACATTAGTTCATTTCATGTATGTGTATGATAATATATTAGGTAACGGTGTAGGTGATTTGTTCACGCATAAGATAGCGAAAGAGGGGGAAAGAGACGCATTCGTTTCCGTTATTGCACAACATTAGTCAAACAGTCAAGAAAAGGTACATGATGGTGTACACATGTACCTGCACATATGAATGAAGAATATATTATGCACAACATTTTTACTCCGTCTTATCTTCTAAGAAAGTAAGGTAAAAGCTCAGGGATAAGGAATGAGGTGGCCATACATACATTTTGGTTGGAATGAATGAATGGAGACAAAGTGACTTCACTAGCTGCTAGGTACATTTTACGGCTTGATACATAACGCACATCACATCTCTTAGGACAAAGCTCGTATGGATAATGTGTACATTCATTTTATCCTCAGGATTGTGAACGAACTGACAAGTTATAAAGGAAGATATGTATATACTCGTCAATGTGTAAATATGTATGTGTTTATCATCGTGTGATGGAACTATATATATTTCCTTGGAGAGAAGTGACACACGAGGAAGATGTGAAGTTGCATTGCTGACTTCCCTGTAAGCGTACATACTTATTGTACACTACCCTTGTCTTCTCACTTTTTCTCCCTTCATCTGTGCGAGTAACAGGAGCGATTCCATTAGGGTTTATTCATTGGTAATAAATTTCATGCCGGAGAAAGTGACTTGATGCTCGCGAAAGCCTTTCCCACTGCCCTTGCAAATGTTGGCGTTATTACTTTGGTTTGGCGCTGCTAGTTAACCAGAGAACCTTTTGTGGTGGGTTGCTTTGCTTATATCAATGCATGGCCATGTTTTCAGACCTTGTTTTGTCACGTCCTCCTCATAAACCAATATCATTTACCCACACGCTCCCGTGCATGTAATAATGTATACGAGTCGTGTTAGACTACACAGCACACCGTAACAAAACTACTATAAATGAGTACATTGTTATATATGTACATATCAATTTGGAAAGTCGTTTTGAGTGCAGTGAAAAGTATTTACAAAATGAATATAAAAATACCTTTGGTTTGGGAGTAAGTATTTTGGGCTCAATTTGTCTCATTCAATCCCAATAAAACCTGCAGTTTTAGGGTACTATTAGCATACAGGAAAGAACTCAGAGCCGGAGCAGACTGCAATAGCATAGGATTTTTGACAATTCAAGCAACGGAATGACTTGTGTGAGAGATTCCTAAATTCCAAGTGAATTCGGTGACCTCACTCGAAATGCTGCTGACTCGAATCATTAACCGGTTACTACAAAAGTACCTACAAATATTATTCAATAGTACATAGAAGGCAAGACCTTTGTCGTGTTTTGCGTCTTATATATAATGTGGATTTTCTTATGGATGATGATGATGATGTATGTTAGCTACCACCCCAACGTTTACACAGTGTAATAAAGTACTCTTTCGTAACAAGCGCAATCAGATGAATCCCATTAAGTATTATTCTCAAAAGAACCGCTGTCTGTTTAAAAAATTAATGTTATCACATGACGTTCAGCTGGAAGACACACCTCTCTACTAAAATTCCAAAAGTAAAAGCTTACACAGTTCGAGTGAGGAGAGGCACTAATCCTAGATCTGCATTTCCTATCTGACATAATACAGATTTGTTATCAGAGTTTTGAATGTCTCAATTGAAATAAGTGCAGCCAGTTTAAAATGAATTCAGGAGAAACGAAACTGCGACGTTTCGTGAGTTAAAGTGAAAGTAAAAGCGTTCTTTAGAAATCTCCCCTCATCATCAACGCCATTTAAGACTGTACGTGTGTTCCAAAAACTGCTTCCTTTTGCTGTCGCTTCCCATTTAAAAATTGGGAAGCTTCTACTCGTTTCTTCGCAGACCTTTGCTACCCGTAGCGCATTTTATTAGGATGATTTGAAGTTCAACAGTTTCACACAGAGAAATGGCGGATCGACGAAAGCCGTAAGAATTTCTACTTGCCTGCATATATGCAGTCAAAGAATGTCCCAAGATTGAATCTTTATGACTTTCCTTCCTCAATGCAACACATTTTTATGGAAGCCCATAACTCTCATTTGGCACTTTAGTGGCATGGCATACACATCCAACGAAGTAAAAAGTGAGAGGATAGAGTAGGCGGAAAGAATGGACTTTCTCCATCTTCAGATTTTTTGGCCGCTCTTATTTAAAAGGAGTTATTGAGAAGCATAAAAAATCTTGCATTTTAGTGGTGGCAGTACTGCTCTGCTTTGGGATTAGGAAACAAGGCATACTTCTTCATTTTGATAAACCTACATTCACTTAGGATGGAATAGGAGACACACATTGGAATGCTACATACACCCAATGCTTACTTATGAGTACGAATATGTACAAAAACTCTTATTCGACTTGCGTATTTACTTTCCCTATTTCAAACTTTCATTTGGCAAAGGTAATGCCTTTTTTCTCATAAATGAAGGTTCACATTCTGGTTTGGGAGGGCTCAAACAACGTCTTACATTACGGAACACATGTAATTGCTTCTCGTCCTTGTGTTTTTATGCCCAAGAAAATGAACCTGGAGTTGGAGTTGATATATTATAGGGCTACGCTACATGTTATATTTTGTGTGCGTGGTGTGTGGCGCACATCAAAATTTTATTTTCTACTGACTCCCCATATTATGTACACATACTTGCCTAATCTTTCAAACAAAGGGATGGGGAGAATACAAAGGAAGTAAGCAACTCCTGAGTCTCTGGCATGGTCTTCCTTTCTCAACATCTTGGGAAATTCACATAAGTCATGTATAGAAAATCCTGTGCAGAAAAAAGTAGTGCGGCTTGCTCAACTAAATGGACCTGTGTAATAAAACCAGTTGAAATAAATGGAAAATTATTTTCTACACGTAGTCTGCACTAGCTCTTCCACACTACCTTTCATTCTTTTCATGCTCACGTACGACATGGCATATATACATTACTGCGCCTTGAATCCTCACAAGTCAAGGAGACCGCGAGAATGTTCATCGTATGAGTTGCATAGATTCATATGGCCACACACTGGCATTATTAGCGAGTTCATTCTTTCCCTATAAGAATCCGTTCCGTGGAGATACACATAATATAAAATATAGGTTTATTATGTCAATGAATACGCAACTTATTCCTAGTATGGGGTTTTCTATGGGATGGCTTCGTTACACTAAATTATTGTTAAGTAGCAGCAGTTCACTTCGCCGCTGGAAATTGGTTTTCTCTGTCGGATGTCACCAGCGGCAGCCAGCAATCTAGTCGTTTCTCTTCTTCCTTATTTTGTCAGCCGTATAAGATATGTATGTCAAAGTAATAACTGCTTCTGGTAAAATTCATTCTTTCGATTTTAAGCTTGGTATAAAAGTTTTCGTTACAAATTCACCTAAACCCTTTCCTGGCTTCTCATTAGGCACATTATACAAAAGGAGTTAAAAAATTCGTTTCTACATCGCATCAAAAGTATGTATGTAAAATTATATTAAATTTTGCATTTCTTCATTCTACTATGCAATTTCCTTTTTATTAATATTATAGCCTGTGATCGCAAACATAATACGAGGAAATTTCCGATTCCGACTACACTTCATACTCCAAAATATTTCAATATTATATATTCATATATCTCAAGAGAAGACTAATAATTTTTAACCAAACGATAGGAGGATACGAGTTGAGAAAAAATCGATTCGTAACAATTTATCATGCAAATGCAAGACAACATGAGAAAAGTATAAATCTTTACGTTGTACATTGTAAGAAAGTATTTGATCTTGATGATAAATATATGCAGTTACGAGCATCAATAAGAGAAGAGAAAGTAATATTACAAACGACCTACACAGTAAATGTAGATCACCTAAGTATAAGGGTTACTTTCTTTCTACTTTTCTCTGCCCAAAGAAATATTAATATATTGTAATGTGAAATGTAAACTATGAGAGAAAGGTACATTGTGCCTGACAATAAATGGGAAAAGTATGCACATTTGTATTTGTTCAATGGCATAAAGACTGATATTCATGACGTGTAGTTTAGTCTCACATAAAGCAATTTGAGATTCTAAGTATTTCCGATGGGAAACAGAAACACGTTTTTCCAAAGTTCATACAATAGGATCTCATCTCGTCGTACATACATTCTTCAGAGCTAAACATCCATACATTATGTATGGTTTCCCAGTAAAAAATACTTAGTAGTGGGTAACATGAAGGACTAGAACGAAATACACTTTTAATAATTGTACTACTTTCACCATTATGATACATCCTTCATATTTTAGAAAGTAGAATACTCCAGGGGTTTGTTTCACCTCTCTGAATATTTTAATGCGAGTGATACGATGTAATGTTCTCTTTAAAAATCCCATTATATTCATGCTATGCCCAAATATTACACCAAGCATCAGGCTTTATCCTCTTCGTTGTATGAAGACAGCAGCCAAATCCTATTTTAGTATCTTGGGTATAAAATATATATATTTTCACACATGATGTACTTAATCGCAACAACACGCTGTAGAAAATTTACTTGGGAAGAAAACGTATGCATAAGTAAAAGATGACACCATTAGCTCTTAGTCCTCTTTCCTTGGACCATGAATCTTCTTAGAGTAGAAGGTGATGCCATACATGCTTTCTTTTGTCTAAACCAGGAATTTTTAAAGCGGGGCCATGCAAATATTTTTTTAAATTCCGTAATGTTATCAACCAGTCAGTACTTTAAGCTATACAGCATATATGTCCTGTCCTACGTTCTTAATTTGTTCTCACTACAAAAGTTGGCTTCATACATTTTTTAAACATCCTTTATACAAAGCCAAATGGTGGATATTGCTTTATCTTCACCTCGTAAAATGAGCATATCAGGTAATAACGTCAGCGTTTATTTTAGATATGTACAATAATATCCAATGTACTATATAAGGGCGGAAGGAAGTTTATTGTATAAAATATGTACCAAACTACAACTTACGACACATTAAGGATGGTTTATATTACAGGGTCCAAAATTTATACATTTACAAGAGAATATTATTATGGTACATACGTTTGGAACCAAAACTTTTTTGAAAGGCTTGAAGTATAAGGGCATCAGTTACAAGAAGAGTAATTCAGGGTTTGGGAGTCATAAATTTATAACGAAATCTAGCAACTTCAAAAATGACTCGGAAAGTCAGATCTCCCAGTTTTTTAAGGCAACATATAGCCAGGCCATGTCAATGCTTTTACATTTTTTTTGCATATTTTTATTCTTACTGCTCACTGCCAGTCTTCAACATTGGCTTAAGAAAAAAATCCAGGAAGACCAAAAGGCATACATCTCAGATGAATATTTTTTTGTAATTTACTATTTACTCTATGCAAATTAATATGTTGCAATGATGTCGTAAATCATAATCTCCACACCTTGTGATTAGCACTCTGACACTTACCCCCAAGTGCGGCCCCTAAAATTCTCAACTTTTAGAACAAAAAATGCGCAACAAAATCCTGTTTGTGTGAAGAGGCTACTAGTTACTACAATGATAATATTTTTACAGCAAGCATGAATATATCACATGAAAATGTCATACAAAATTATGTTGTAGTACATTTCACAGAAATTCTAAAGTTCTTTTTGCTATGCAATAAATAACAAACTATGCACATGGGACATGCATGCATGTTTCATTTTCAGATTAATCGTTAAGCTGTGTGTGGACTATATACAGCACTGTTTTTGACAGTGTAATTTTCCCGTGGAAAAAATTACAGTTCCCTTCTGAATTTGGCTAGTAACAGTCCGGACTCTTGCAAGGATTCATGTGTACAAACAGAATCTGTGTTTTAGTAAGCGAAAAATAATGTGAGTGTCTATTACATTATATTCCAGTACGTTACTCAATTTCACATGTATTTTACCAACACATGAATCTATATTGAGAACCTTCTCAAAATAATGCAAATAAGTAAAAGCAAACGAACAAAACCAAGGTTGGTATACTACCTCTGATATCCATATCAATTCTTAATGCAATTAAATGAATCTACAAAAGTGATAACTTACATGCGTAGGTTCTATTGCTTAGAAAGGAAGATATTATGCTTAATAAAGCTCACATATAATTGGATAAAAATAAATTGGCTCTTTGATTGTGAGACTTCGCTTTTGTTGATACAAGTGACATGACATGAACATGAATAATGTAGGTGCTATCCGACTTCATTAGTCACCGATATCCAATATATGTCATACGCATATCGTTATTCGTAAAGGTCATCGCCGTCAAGCATCATTTGTTGCAAGTTCCAATTGAATAATGTAATACAGTCATTAGTACATACTGCATTCGAATTGTATATACTAGAATGTTCCCCCTTTTATCAATTTAACTTCATGCCGTCATTCAACATGGTTTCGCCACAAAATTAGCGTCTTTAAATTTCAGGTACATGTAGGCACACGATTAGGGAACCGCAGAAAAGCCAAGGTAAAGTAGAAGGATGGACAGCCCATTTACCAAGTTTGCTCGTTTGGTAAATTATCAAGGAAGTTTACCTACTATGCCACTGAGTTTTGTAGATGCTCTTAGATAGACGAGATCAGTGCATGCATGCTACAAGTATGTCAGGTACTTTACGTGACGTCCTGCTTGAAAGACTTTACATAAGGATCCAATTTTCAGCTCATTCAGCCTTCACATTGTTATTATTATTGAAAGAAGGACAGCCTTCAAGATGTATGGGGCTTTCATTTAAAAGGTTGTCCTGAAGTATTCATTTACGTTTCAAATATTTGCACAGTGGAAAGTACTTGCACACGCTACTTTCACGAGCTCCAATGCTTTAGAGACTAAAAATCCAATGGTGCAAACCAGAAAGGAGCACCTTGCCTTCTTCCTGCAACAATGTATACTTTGGAGTAGCAAGTCCATAATTCTTTGCGAAGCCATTACATCACAAATTACAATGCAAGCAGAATCTAATGTTCGCGAAAACGGGCTCCAATATAAAGAAAAAAGTAAATATTACTCAGGAAATGGTAGGGTTGGTCTGGTACCCTCGGTACCCTTGTCAGTTCATTTATAACGCGAACAAGTACAATATAAAACCACTTATTGCTTGTAAAACTAACGTGAACCACCTTTTTTCAAAGCATTCATCCATAACAATGTGTGTGTGTGTTGTTTTTTTTATTCTTCTGCTAATAAGTAGCTGCATATTCCTTGAGTTTGGATGCTCAAATGGTTTTCAAACAAGAAGGTCGAGCGACCGTTGTCCAGAGTTTGGAATGAATTTGTGGCAGATGGTTGCTTTACCCCAAAGAAAGGGATAGCGTGGATTGCACACAGCGCATAAAAATGGTAAATAGACAATTTACTGTTGTATTACATAAACAGGGTCCGCCCGCCCGCTACAAGAAGACAAGGGGTTTTTATAGCTCTTTGTAGCTTTTTGTTATGTATGTACACACACGTAAAAATTCAAGTTCCTGTGAAAAGTAGTTACGAAACAAAGGGAAGCCAACCGTCCATAATGGGTTTTGAGGTAGTTCAATTTTTTGGCTCATTGGCCAGTGGACCACAATAGGCACTTCCACATGGGTCAATAACTATTTTTCCTTGTAGTTGTATATCCTTTTCTATACCGTTTCTTCTTGTCCACTGTAAAGGGCATAAAAAGCACTAAGACTCAAAAGGCTATCGTCGTCATCATCACGGGTAAGAGGCTTGGTTTCTTGTTTCGCTATAGTATGCCATCGACATACTTGTTAGTTTTACTTTTTGTTCTCTGCACTTTTTCGTGTTTACTGCTCTGGCTGGATTGTACTTTACTTTCTTTGGGAAATTGGCTCTGTAATAGGGGCGAAATGGGGACACATTATGTAAGTTCATTGATTTTCAAAGACTTTCTTTTCATTCCTTTCCCTTCTTATTCAAGGAACAAAGTTGCTGGCTGATGTTCACCTGTGTTTAAGAATAGACATTGTGAGAAATAATAAATGAGCAACATTACACACAAAACACAACTGAAAACAAGATATTTGACCGATATTGGATCAAGTTTGCTTAAATGATTGGGACTTGCGACTTGACAACATTTGGTTACCGGAACAAAATCGAACGCAAATAGTTACGGAAAACACTGACGGTAGCTTCATGATATAGTTTCTCTGGGTTGCCCAAAAGATTAAACTTCAACGTACATTTCATTTCCATAAGATGGTCTACAGCCTGCCACACCTACTCACTCAAAATTTATTGCAAGTTTCTAACTTCATCTTGAGGTCTGACCGGAAATGCACTACTTCAGTAGAGTGCATTTTGTCTTTTTATGGCATAAATTATTGCAAATTCTAAAGATGGATTTGGGGATATAAACTTTGCCGAGAACAAAAAAGCACTAAAATAATGTCCTACTGTTTGCCTTCTCGTAATGCCGAAACGAGATAAAACATTTCCTCTTACTCAAAATTGTGGGTTGTTTTGTGGTTTATACTGAATGCCTGTTACGTCTGAACGGGCATAAATAATGATAGACTAGCAAAGAGGCTACTTTATTACTTTAGTCCACTTAAGCCTATTGTTTAAAAATCTCCACAGTCATCGACTTATAGTGGTATATTAAATTAGGATGGTTATATATCATGATATGCAACTAGATTTTAATCTAAGGCATAACAAAAATGAAAATACAGTGTATCTTAAAAGAACGATAAATAAGAATGAATACCAACGCAAGCTTATCACATCAAATATACGGTTTTTATATCATTAAAGCTGGTTAGAGTCAATAACCTATCTCCACTTTCCTCTAGTTTTATTTTTATTGAATTACATGAATGCAGATTAGATCATCGACCTTCTAGATGTCTTATCGATTTCACACTTAAAAACTTGCTTTACTCCAGTATTTCAGCAGCTTTCTATGTGCAAAAAAGCTAGCTTGCAAATAAAGCTTTCAGTTTGCAAAATAATTCCCTTCTACAGATAGCAACATGGAAAGATCATGCCGAAGGAACTAACACAAAGTAGTAAAAAATATTCGTATTCAATACAACTTTTGCTGAGCATTGATTTTTTGTATAATCTTCTTCTGGAATGTAGTACGTATGTATGTAATATAAGGAAACGGAATGAAGAACATGGAACAGTAAAAGAGTTGGCAGTAGTTATTTTGTTGTAAACTTTGAGGCAATACATCAGAATCTCTTACCAACTTACTCAACTCAAACTGCTATTACTACTTTCTCTACTACTATAACAAACGAAACCAAACCAAACTGTCACGAATCAATGCGTACTTGTGGAATAAGTATATTGACAACTTATTCATCCAAATTTTTATACGAGTTGCCTACTGAAACTGAATGAATCTGGTACTCATGATGTATGTTTCTGTGTGTAACCATTTTGGATGAGGAAGAGTCATATAAGTAAACTTACAATGAAGAACCAACTAAACCATTTTTCTCTGACTGTCTCCCATCGAAAGAATAAACTTTTCTCCACTTTTCCCAATTGAAACAGCTTTAAGCTCAACTGACTGCTCCAGAAGTGTCAAGTCTACCCTGTAGACTTTTCTCCTTATATCCTCTTACAATCAGGAATGAGACACCAAGCATACATGTACATACAAGG
Source organism: Orchesella cincta (assembly GCA_001718145.1). Taxonomy (NCBI): domain Eukaryota; kingdom Metazoa; phylum Arthropoda; class Collembola; order Entomobryomorpha; family Orchesellidae; genus Orchesella; species Orchesella cincta. The sequence continues at coordinate 56,926 of LJIJ01000798.1, read as the reverse complement.
ACCATTTTTAACAATAAAAACATTCCACGTTCAATAAGAAGCTCGCAACTCTTTTACCCCTCGCTACATAATATCTGGAATAATATGATATGAAGTAACAAAAATCTTTTTTTCGTTTTTTGAAAGTATGAAGAAAAATCGTAAAAATATTATTCATGCGCGTCCATATGAAACGTGACAAGTTTGCAGTTTCCTTTTTGAGGAGAGAAAAGAATAAAATGCCACGAAAAGCCGCTTTCTCAGCAAATATCTTTTTATGAAGTAAAAACAACATTTTTCTGAGTCTTAAGGCTCCTACTCACTCTTTCTTTTTAACCACGCTCATACTAAAACTCATATCCCCACACAATGCACTTTAGTATACAAACAGACAACGCTAGACACTCGTACAATTTTTTAACAAACGAAAAAAAGGGAGAAAGTGTCACTTGTACAATAAATGAAGAGTAATATAACATCGGAGCATAAAGTATAAGCGAACAAATTTGAGCTGTGTCACGAAGAAACCAGTTTTATGGATGAATGTTATTGGTCTTCTATATTATTAGCTGCCTTACTCAATTTCACATATATATACGAATGTACTTTTTGAATAACCTGGAAAATGTATCATCAGATAAAAAACCCCTATACCTTCGTTTTCTACTATCATGACTTTGATGAAAGTGATAGGCTATATGCTATGATATTTTTAAAACATAATCTTTTCTAATGCACTATACAATTTTATATAGTATTTGGAGAGATTTTCCATCAGCCGAAAAAGCATCTCAGCGTTTAATATTTGACTTGTAGCATTCAACTCAAATGAGCTAGGGGAAGGTACATATGCTATATGTACGAAGTTCGTATGTGTACATTACGTTTCACTCCATTCCTGCAGAGAGCAATATTAGGTGATAGTTTTCACTTCTCATGAAAGCAATGCCTGCTTACGCATGTTGAAATCAAGTTGGTACAAGTGAAACTTAAGTACGGAATCTTTTTTACAGCGAGTCATAGGAACCTTTTCCGTTCTGCTTATTTGATCTCGTACGTATGTCCTACTCGACTTACTACGTGAGTGGCCTATCTGACGTACATGAGTAACGTGCTAGTGTGTCGACGTACATACATATGATCTCACACTGGTATATTGTCACAATGAGTAAAAGTTTGAGTCGCAAGTATTGTAGACAAGAGCGACATTGAACACCACATATCACATCAGAAGGAGAAGAGCAGAGATCCAGCCACATCCTCTCTTCTTCGCTGTCTCTTGATAGATTGAAACACTATGCGGTTCTCCAGATAAACTTTCAGGAGTCTCCTTTTGAAAGATATATGTTTCACCATTACACTTTCCCAAATACGAAGAGGAAGCAACGAACAAAAAAGGAGCATCATGAGGGAAAAGAAGTAAGAGAGAGAAAAAAATACATAAGCCAAGGAAACCCAGTCACATGGAAAATATATGAGAGAGCGACACAAGTTGACACATTCTTCAGCTTTCGTCTACGCTAGAGACAAAAAGGTAATTTAACATAAAATCTATGAACAATCTTCCGTAATGTAGCTACTCTCTCTTGGTCTTGTCGTGTGCACTCCGGAAGAGAAAAGATGAGAGAATATAAGCCATGCTTAAGGTAGCATAAAAAGGTACTTTCACTCCGGATCACAATGACTGGCAAAAACCATTACTTTTACTGTTATACGAATGTGCTGCTATTATCCAGCCCTTCGTACTCGATATACATTTACCAAAAAGATCAACTGAATTGCTGTATCTTCTCCTGTTGTCTGCTTACGAACGTCTTCTTGTTTTGATACCCTATGTCTTAGCATAACAACTACAAAAGAGCTATTGTATGAGCTTGTAAAAGTGAAAACTAAGAAAAGAGGAAGGAGTTTTAAAGAAACACTTTTCCACGTCGCTTTAACACCATATACCTATATGGTAATATGGAACCACAGTTTGTTAGTGATGTGACTATGATGTGACTTTGTTTTTCTCAGAAACAACACAAGGACAAGAAATGAATGTGAAGAAAGAACAGCAAGCCTCCTTTATACATATATAGCGTACAAAACGTGTTTCATATTATTATGTTCTAGACAATAAACAAGGTCGTCAGCTTCATCTGTCACTGTACGTTCTGTTACATTGAACACCCTGAGATAATGTTGTGTGTTTGGTGTTGAAAGGAGAAGTAGTTATTTTGTGATATACATTCTTTTGGAGTGTTTACAGTGCATGATAACTATCAGAAGGGTGCTGCGCTGCAATAACCTTCCTATTTTCTTGGTAGCTCTTGTTTCTAATCTATAAGAACGCTTTTGATGTTTTTGAAAGAAAAGATGAAACTATAGAATGGGAGACTGGCAATCAAATTGAGAAAAGATAATCGTAAACTACGATCTGGTCATGGTTAAAATAAACGAATATATATTATGTATCTCGCTATAATATATGTATTGCTTATAAGGACTCCAGAATTTCCAGAGAAGAAATGAAGTACCTTCATCGTAACACACATGAAGCTAGTAACTTGGGGCTCGATTTCAGAACAAAGGGTCTGTAAAGTAGTTCTTTGTGTGTCCTTGAATGCTACTCCAATTTCCAAAACGCAAACTGAAAGTACTGCTCTCAGAGCACAGAACTGCTCCACAATTCCTCCCATCTAGTCTTCATCCAATTTGCCAAAGAGAAACTAGAACTTGGAACCTATATTTACTCTGCACTGCATACATGAAACTCATTCATTCCAAATGTTACATAAGGAAAATCTGTCCGTAACACTGTGATCTCATCGGAGGAAGGATGCACTTGTGAGGTATACATAGACTCACACACATACATTGTCATTTGCTTAAATGCCATAACATAACCATCAACTTTTTCCCAACCCATCATGTTCTATTTTCTTGGCAGATGTGGTGTAGTGTAGTGTTGCATGCAATGCAGTCAGTCTAAGTGTACAAATCATGTTGGTGTACTTAGTACTCTCTTAATAAATAATATTTTGATATTGATGAACATATTATATGATTGCGTCGGATTTAACAGACAGTCCCCCAAATAACTGCAGACAGTTACTTCCATCAAGCCAGTATTGAAGCGGCAGAGCTTGTGTTTTTCTGGACGTTTCTCGCAAGATGAAAAGGCATACTTACTTTGGGCATGTATACATAATACGTAATTCGCCATGCTTTTGAGCAGCAGAAGAGACTTCAATAGCTTATTGCTTGCTTTCTCTCTGATTTTTCTTACAAAAACTTCAAACCAAAAACACATTATACTGCATCACGCTATTCCTGGGAGCAAAAAAAAAGTAGGGGGAAAATCGATTGAAACCAATTTGAGAATCTTGTTGATTCCATAACGCTACATCAAATCTGATCTTATCAACGGCGGTAAAAGAGGCATCCCGCAGCACACCAAGCAGACATAAACCTATGTGATATCATTTGGTAGAATCATTACTATCACGATGATGCTGAGGCAAGAATAAAGGAGAAATGCTGTGAAGTGCAAATACAGTGAGCTCTCTCGACATTGGTATGATAACCTACAGTCAAGGAGCGGCATGGAATCCATTTAATAATCTTATATTGATGGCACATGAAATAGAAAGGAAAGCTGAAAGATGTTTTGAAACTGGCTCTACACAAATACCCTTCGTCCTAATGTGTAACACAATATTGTATATGAACTCGAATTTGCTCCTCTTGTAAAAGCCTGTACTTTACATCGTTACATTCATTTAAGATGTGCAGTACCAGGAGTAAAACGAAAATCAACAATATTTTTCTCGGGATGTTGATGGTTGCAAAGGCTTTTTTGTATAGAGAAGATTTATCAAGGAAAAATATACTCCAACATATTTTGGCAGCAACAGCATCATCATATATGATCTTATTATTGTCAGTGCTCCCCCTTCAAAAGCAAACTTACAAATATGTAGTCAAAATACAACATCTATAGCCTTCCAAGCTCACTCAATTCCAAGAGTGAAAGTGGAGAATAGAAAAGGTTGATTTTCCGAGGCAAAAAGACTGATATTTTTCATACAATTCATGTATCCACCCATCCCATTAGGTTCTTATTTTCATGCAACCTCGGAATCTTATTTCACTAATGTATATGACTTGTATTCCTTACAAAAATGGATGGAAAGGAGGGCAAGCCGAGCACTTTCGAAATCTCGAAGTTCAAGGAAGGCTCCAAGGATAACAGTATATACATTTCTTTGTCGGACAACAGACAAGAGAGAATTAAAAGGACTTTTCCAAAGGCATAAATGCTGCATGTGTCTCTATATTTAGATATCATTTTGATACGATACCTCTTTAATTGCTAGAATTCAATGAAAACTGAAATAACGACCAAACATCTAAAAAAACAATCCCGTAAAGAGTAGTTAAGTTTGTATTAAAAGCCATTGTATCCTCATTGCGAGTTAGCATTTGGCTTGTATAAAATTTCTGCCATCGTGTTTTTGTCACATCGAAATGGAATCGACCTATGCAACTAGAACAACCTGATACCTGATGTTTCTAAAAGTCTTGTGTCACAAAGATTATAATCGGCCGGACCCAAGGACTATTGTAAAATTTAGATGGCCGATAGCGACCACAGAACTAGACAAGGCGAATCTTGATAACATGTTTTTAGCTCGTGCATATTAAAAGCCAACATTATCTGTAGAATTCAGACATGTAATAATGACACTGAGGTCTCCAGTCTAGACATCAACAACAGACTGGTTAACTAATTTATGTGCCTTCTAATATATAAATATTAAAATCTTCATTTGGAAAGAAACATCTTGTTATGCATTATTCCTGACTCCTCATTACGGTTTTGGGACGCTGTAAAATGCTGGAAGGGTTGAACTTGAGAGTATCTTCATCACATCACCATCAGCATGCAGCGATGCACTTCATGCATTACAAGAAATGGGTAGAATATATATATACAAGAAACTTGATTAAATCCAGTTGAAACTTAAGAAACTGCTTAGTAATGGAGTAATGAAAACTTTTGACATGGTGCAATTCTGATCACGCACTTTTCGAGTTTCTTAATTTGAATTTTCATGAGTTTTTGTTATTCATCAAGCTGTCTTTTCATTTTGTGTGGCAAAAGTTTCCCCGAGTTTTTATGGACGAGTTCATCAGCCTAAAAAATCATTAGTTGACGGAAGTTTCGTTTTTAAAAGATGCATCCTGTGAGATGTGAGGGCTAGAAGACGTACAAAATCACATAAATTCTTCAAATGAAGTCGCCATAATTATGACGTTGATGTCGCGTTCTCCAGGAAGTTGTAAAACACGTCATATACTTTTGGTAAATAAATATGGTCTAGGACTTTTGATGCAATATTGTTTTACTAGCTGTATGTAATTATGTAGAATCTGCTGGTTCTGAGATGCACAATGCTGCTTGTGTTTTGACGCACTATGACATATGTACCGGAAAGGGAGATGTTGACTTGTGGGTAAAACCATTCCAACCGGTAGAGTTGTCTGACTACATCCGTTGGGCATGTAAAAAACGTTTGCTATTTTCTTTGATTCATTTATAGTGTCTAAATAAAATACAGTTATGTTATATATATGACTAAGTATCTCAGACTATACAAACGGTAGTGCAACTGGGAAATACAGTGCGTGAGATGACAATAGATTTAAATAGTCGGGAGTAATGGTAGGAATGCAATGAGAGTGTAATTTAAAATGGTTGTAGAATCCTGCATGTGTGTACACCAGGCATAATTTTCCTAATTTCACATGCACACATACCTGGAGCGCAAGGCCACTTTCTATAAAATTATTCACGAATCTTTCTCTCACACGCCCTTCATGGTAAGCTTAGCATCTGTCTGTCTTTTTTGGTCGAGACATGTTCTTACTCCTAGAGAAGTAACTGGAATGACAGAACTTTTTCACTGGCTGGGAGAAATTTTCTCTTCAAACGAACAGCACTGGCGTGGCAGCAGACACCATCACAACCGGTTTCATCTCTTCCTTCCTGCTCTGATTTGATGTCAAATTCACAAGCTGAATAAGACTGACAAAGTCAAGAAAATACGGGGAAAGTCTCTGCAAATTGAAAGTCAGTTGCAGCTGAACATGAACCAAACCACAAATACCATGTGTATATTGACTTTCACTCTATATATCCGTCCATATGGCTTCTTTATACGGAATTGCGTATACTTCACAAATAAAATGAAAGTGGTGAAAGTAACGATGATGATGATGATGATGGAGAATAGCTCACGCAATATTTGAAGAGTGAAATACGATTGAAAATGGCAGAAGCACCAAATGGATCTGCTTATTGCTTCCACTGTGAGCTTAACTCGGGCAAAAGGAAAACGAACGTAAAGAGCATCAACATAATTTAACACAGAACAGCAAGTTGGTTTCATCATAACTTTTTTTTTGTGATATCACTAGACGTGAACTGATAATACCCCCAGAAGAGTGAAGAATAGAAAACTATATACATAGGAGTGAGTACATGATGTTATTATTAGATATTACATATATATGGCTGAAAAACTTGAGCTGAAAAATGTGCATCCATCTTGTTTTGTTGGACATGATATGTACCTTCTTCCCTTATGTCACGGTCGCAATAAGAGGTAAAGAATTACTACAGTTTTGACTCTGCTTGTTGACAGTGGAAAAAGTTTTTGGGGGCTTCCAAAGGAACGTTGTGTTAGAAAAATAGAGGGAATGAAAGTGATGGGATGCCACGTGAGATATTACAGATCTACTTTTCGAGAGTACATGGTCATAATACAAAAGAGAAGTTGGTCATGATTTTTGTTATGTTGAGCACACGCACCGTTACATTACCGAAGCTAGTGCTCTCCGCTCTGCAGACAAAAGTGAAAGAGATAACAGTTTGCCACTGGTTTTTCTCTGAAAATTCGCTGCGATAGGGAATGGACATTGTAAAGAATGTGGTGTATATAGGATTCCTATGTATGTGGTTTAGGTAGATAGGTATAGCACGTACGTACTAGCTGTTAGCTTGTACTCAAGCGTTTGACGTGATTTTATAGTAATATGAGTGGTTGCAACAATAGTTCAAAAGTTGTGAATTTCAGAAGGTTTTTTATAGGTTTATGCATGTACTCGTGCTAAACATTTTTATATCCCAATTCTGTTGTTATTTTTGTTGCCTTTCTTCTCTCAGAGTTTTTTTGGGGTAAAAGTATAAAGAAAAGGGGAATTTGGCCAAATGGATGTTGTTAACCTCAACCACATATAGGTACATTCATATATGTGGGATATGTACTAACAAGGGAAAAATTGCACAAACTTTTATAACTTGTATTTTGTATGATTCCATGCCATCATGAAAGAATGTAGTAAAAGCATCGTAGTTTCTTAACATTTCACACATGTGCCTACGTGTTTACCAGGCTGGCTGGCATGAATATTGCAGACACTGCAGAAGTGAGTTGGAAAGATGGTAAAATAGATATGTTCCCTTGATGTCTCACGCAGCACCAGCATTTCAACTGCTATGATGCATACGCATGTTGTTTGACTGATTGAATGGTACAAACTGCATTCAGCCGTTTCAGCCTTACTCTCACTACTGTCTCAACTCCGTATCGAATTCAGTTTGCTTTTCCTGTCGGGGTGTGATGTGATGTGATGATGATGCACTTTGTAGTAGAAACATAATTTGGCGGAAGTTTGTACACCTCAGGCTTCATCTGGAGAAAAAGGGAGTATGGGAAAAGTTGGGAAATTTGAAGCATCTTTTCAAGATATTACTACCGGAAGCAATGGTACTGGATATACTATTCAATTTTATTGAAGGGTAGAATTTCATACTTTTTCTATACCTTTTATTCAATTTACAAAGTTTATTCACACGAGCTCATACATAACCATACAAGAACCAGCCATGCAATGAAATAAACCCTTCCAACTTGCATTCAGAACCCTTGCATTTACAATACAAACAATATTGTTTCACCGGAAGCTGTTTGGTAAAGCGATGCAGTTTTATTTTTGAGATTGGTAGTCGTCTACTCTGCCGACAGCACAGTACGTTTAACTGTGAATTTATTAGTTGGTTACAGTAAAACTGAGATTATCCAGATCAAGTTAATAGAGAAATTGTCTGTAAATTTTAGGAAGGCTTTTGGTTGAGCAATAACCAAATCTTTGTACTAAAAATTAAGACATTTCAAGACAAGACCCTTTCCTAAATTACTTGTATAAACAGATACGTGTACTTGACATGAATACGTGATGTATTGCTAAAAGTTTGTGTCAGATAAGAATGCGTCGAGCAGGAGTGATTGAAAGCGATGTCATCTATTTTTGCTATTTTTAGAAGACGACGTTTGACATCCGGCTTATTTATATTGAGTGTCCTTCTATTGTTGCTCCAAGCACAATATCTTGAGAATTAAATTTGATCAAATTGGTACACACAAACATAGAAGCATTAACACAATGCTGCTGCAAAGAAGAAACCTTTACTTTCAATTGGGCTACAGTAACTCTCTCACTTACTTTAGTCTAAAAAAAACCCATCAAATCGGATGCATGGAACTTGCAGCTAGCTGTAGTTCTTAGGTTTATGTTCATATTGCCAAAGATGCATTTGGGGTGATTAAAGACCAACACTAATCCGTGTAAAAGTGTCCTATTCAGTTGTAGCTTCTAATCCTTTCACTTTTAATTCCAAGACTTTTCTATAAAAAAATGTCTTCAAGGTTATAATCAAACTGCTCTAAGCAAGACTTGCATGATTTCCATGTAACAGACAGACGGACAGGAGCTGCAACAAAATCATCAATCAGACCCCAAGCTAATAATGGGCTCGATCAATACAAAGTCAAACACCAAAAAGTGAGATCAAACTAGAAAGCGATAACATTCAACCACCCCTTTTACAAAAGTACTTACACGTAGGCACGGCACACATTAATGGGAAAAGATCGACAACAAACTATATAGTGTTTATTTTTCACTCTTCGTCTGCCATTTCGCTTCGGTGAAAGTCAATCCATCCATTTTCTATTATCTTCTTTTACTATGCACACGTGAAGACGATCGTATACAAGTTGATAAAAAATATGATATAAGCAAGCTGTACGCGGACCGTCTCGATCCACTTTCTTCTTTCAGATGAAAAGTAATATGTAACAAACTCATTCGATGGTAAACATTTTACTTAAGATCGCGCTATTTTTCTTAGTAAGCATTTCAGAATACGAGCTACTTACGTTACTCGGTCTTATTTAATAGCTTTTTCTGAAGATAATGCTCAAGTGAAAGTATGAGCATGGATATACTTTGTCGGATTGATTTTCCAAATTTTTGTGCCTAAAACGGAGAGACGACTAATATAACGGATGTAACTTCCATCAACATTGTCAAATGAGTATTTTGTCATTATCCGCTTTTTCAACACAATGACTATTGTTTAATACGTACAGTTGACAATCCGGGTCGGTAACCTTCCTTTATAAAAAAAAATACAGAGGACGGTTCATCCCATAGATCCAAAATCAAATCAATACAGGGAAAAATTACGCAATTGCTTCGCAGCTTGATGATGACAAGCCAACCTTATTTCCGAGACAGGGATTGTTCTTATTCTATTGTTTCATGGATTCTGTCCGAAAGGTATATAGAAACAAACACATGCGGGATGAGATTGAACTGGAGAGAAAGAAGATGGGAAACAAAAGTGATATTCTTCCTTGCTGGGTCTATATCTATAGATTCAATTGTCATATAAAACATTATGACCCCATACATTATTCTTTATGCGTGTACTACCACCTACGTGAAATCCCGTAAACCAATGTCGATTCTCAGATGGTATTTGGCTACACCAAATGTCTCTAAATTACAGATTTCAGAAGCCAAAAAATGTTCACATTAGATTGCACACTGAATGGATTCTACGGAATAAAAAGCCTGTCAGGAAAAGGGTCATAATAAGATTTTCCTGTACACATCAACAACAGCAAACAGTCAAAGCTGAGGAAAAACGATGCGTTTTTGTGTATTAGATTTCCCTCTGTTATGTCCACACAAAGTACAAAACAAGCAAAAGTCAGCAAGCAAAAAAGCTATTCAAGCTTTGGTTGGAGAAAACCCAGGTCCCGAATCCGAAATGGAGCCATTTGCGAGTAAATGGGATATTGAATCGATGGAGCTTGTACTTAATATATATATATATTCATCTGCATATATACATATTCGTATCTAGTATATTATGTAAGGCTACTGATAGCAAAATTATGCACCTGAAATGGATGGAGGAATATAGGGCAGAAATGCTTTGATTTCTACACATGGATGCTCTGCCAAAAGTAGTGTATATGGAGGAAGCTTTCTTTCAGTCAGTTATTATCATTATTATTCCTAAGGTTGAGTCCTCTGCTACTGTTGCTGCTACTGCTGGAAAAGACTCGTCTTATTTAGTTTCCAGAGACAGAGAGAAAATTCAACTGGCAAAATCAGTGAAGGAAACCGAGAGAGAGAGAAAAAAAAGGGAAGGAAAAGTCTTGAAACCTTTACGTTGTGCATAATAGCAGATATAATATTAAATTGTATTACTTGAATGGATACCACAATGTTAACTGAAGTTTGCATAGTTATGGTTTACTGCCTCAAGTCACTATATCCATTTACAAAAAGTTACACAAAAACGTAATTTTCGAGCGTGAAATGGAAATGGTTTGTGCTCATGATGATGCTTATACAAGTTCGCGCCAATGTATAGTATGTATGCTTTCCCTTCATTTCTGGAAGTGTTTTTACGGTGACCTATATTCTTTATCCTCATCTCATATAATCAAAGTATATAGTAAACGCATATAATTATGTATTAAACATAATCAAGAACATCCCTTCTTTTCCTTGCTAGGTGTAACATTCCGTGGCTTGAACCAAATTAAATGGAATAAGCTTGCACAGATGTACCAATGTGTGGCGCATTGAGAATTACCTATAAAATAATATGGTTTTATGATGCATGTGTGACACAAAAAGTAAACTGAACACACGGAGACCCATCTTCGTGTATTATAAATGAACATTGGAGAAAAAGCAAACAAACTTACTTCGATTTCTTCTCTTTTGTTACTGACAGATACATTTTGCCATGCTCATGTAAGTCTTTCGATTTTCATTGTGTGTAGCCGTATTTAAACATGTATTCTTTTCCAAAGGCTATATTATACACTCACTACTTTGATCTTTTGTCCTTAACTCTGTCCTCATTTGTTTCTAATGTCAGCACTATTTGCCAAATTATTGATATTGTTTGCCAATAAATGAAAAGATGGCTATAATATCACCAGCTTTTGGTGATGATAGACAGCATTAAAGCAGAAATGCGTCTCTCTTTTTGCCCCATTTTTCCTTATATTGTGTCATACCAAAAGCTGCTACTTTTATATTCTAGACAATTGGAAAACAATCAGGGACAGAAAATAGGTCAAATGTATTGCGTAAGCCTGCCTGCACCTAATAGATTCCATATTCCAATAAAGATTTTTGAAAGATACCAAAAGCTACACAATGCATTCCCAACAGGAACTACAGGAATTTCTGTGCCATTAAATCAAGCGGAAAATTTATCCCAGACAGAATTTCAGGACAATGCTTGCATTAATGATGATGGTAGTTTTGTGCTTGTGTAATAGAAGCTTGATAGAACCTGCTACTAGTGATTCGATCATCAGCAACAGACAGATCCAAGGTAGCTTGTTTCTCCCACAAAAGGAAGCTTGTGGGAATTCTGAGAAATATTGTAGAAATGGACCACTTTCAGCATAGAATGGACATTTAAGTTTCCACTTACTACAGCTCAGTACCGGGACTATTTTGTGAAGTTTTGGTTGATGAGTTCATTCCAAATTAAAAACAGCATGGAAATATTCTCGACGACCAATCGGTACGTTGTACGTATCTTTGAACAGAGCTCAGGCATGTATCTACGTACATATTCATGACCACCTACATATAAATATGCACATACATCCAACATTTTATGCTTCCAAAAATTTGTAATTTACTGCAGTTTCACGGCATTGGCAACATTGAATGGAATTAGATCCCCAATTTTAACTTGATCGTATAATGATTTCGATCATCATTCTCTACAAATATAACTTAATATGCTCAGCATTATGATTAGGGATAGTACGGGCAAAGGGTGCCCAAATGTAGAATAGCACAGGCGAACCCATTTTTCCGTAGGAGCATCGTTCCTTTCACCGCACAAGACCTGATTGTAACATATTATTAAACCTTGAATGAATGAATGAGTGAGTGAATGTAGCCAAAGTCTAATGGGAAATGAAATTTCTTTTCATAGCCCAAAAGGGCCTACATCATCAGGATCATTATGGTTCCTCTCTCCTGCCTACTGCCACGCACTGCTCCCTTTATCTCCAAAAATGTATAATAATATAATGAATGTTTCATCCAAAAGCAGAAGAGAAAAAGATTTTCTCTTTCCAAAGGGTTATTCCCTTTCGGCATACGCTTCAAAAACTATGCTTTTGAAAAGTAAAACCATTTAAAAAATGTGCATGTTCTACTATAACTCTATAGGAATGAAGACTCCCCAGCACTCTCCTGTCTGAGAAAAAAGTATGGGCTTTTAATATTATGCATGCATAAGCATTAATAGGGAAAAGCGTGAGGAAAGAGTTAGTCATATTTTTTCTTCGTAAAATATGATGCTTTCTCAACCTTTCTGATGTATAAATCACCCATATTAATCTAATAATATAAGTCTTTCCATGGGCATAACTCGACTACTCCCGTCACCCTGTAGAGCAGAAGCATACTTTCATCTGCCTTTGGATAAAAGTATATATAGATCCAGCGAACATGTGTTTCTTTTCGAGTTTGGTCTTTCTTCTTGTTGGATCGGCAGGGAAGTGTAATGATAGGGAAATCTGGGGAGTTGCCATTATTTTCATTACAGGAAAATTATAATGATAGTTTATGATAAAGACTTGGCGTTAGCGTTGACTCTGGAGAAAAAATGATTGTGTGTGAGTTGAAGCTGGATATTATAGGAAAAGGAAAGAACCACTAACTAGATTCTAATAGTATGCACCAAAACGACATGAATTTGGTAATGTATGCAAGGATTTATAGCATGTTCTGTTAAATATGGGTAACAGAAATGATCGATGGTCTCAATTATGTAAGTTACACTGCTTGATTCGACGCTCGTGTGCTGGATGGAAAGTGTATGTACATTTCATAAGTATGCGTAATATAAACTGTATATACGTACTATCGAGCTACCTTCGACAGCAATGACTTGTTAGACACATATCTGCGGTGACATTTTAAGTTGTGAATTGTAGGAAAGGGGAGCACTAATATCGGCCTGTAGCGCACGATGATTGAGCTATTACGCCCAGAAATCTCACCTTTTTTTTGAAGTTACGCATGGTGGTGTAGGAAAAATTACAGAGGGATCCAAAGAAATGATAAATCATGTGATTTTGTTTTCATCCAAGGAGAGAGGAACTTAACAAAGCTGAATACTGGAAGAAACTGTTGGAGAGGAGCCGCCTATCATTACTCCAAAAAGTTTTTGTCACATATCCTATTTAAGTGTATATTTCATTAGTGATTGTGATTAGTATTAATGCTGTATGGGATATCTTACCAATAATATCTCATGTTGCTTGTATAATGGGCAAACTCAATGTAAATTGTACCGGGAGCACTTTCTAACATGAAAAACTTATATAATTGAATGTTGCACAAAGTTTTGTCGACAATACATAAACAGGCCATTTAAGATACACGTTGGTAGAAGAAAAAGTAATACTTTCACTTTGAGTAAAAAGTTTTGAGCTTTATAAATTTTCTGAAAACATGCTAAATAGTTATAAATATGTATAGTATATATAATAATCCAAACCAGCAAAGAATGTATAGTTAGCTCGTATTTCAATGTGAGCATATAAAGAAATATGGTTTGGAGCCTTTTCATCCTCGTTTACTTAAGCTAATCCACATCCACTCCTGCGGGTCTTATGCAACAACCATTCCATAATATTCAATGCCAGAAAACTTGAAACTTGATTCCCTCAAAATGTACATAATGTACAAACACATACATAAGTATATCACTTGAAAATCCCATCGAGACGCCTTTTAATGTGGGGATCTCTTCTGATTTCTTGGGGAGTCGTTCTTTTTTTTATACTTTTCTTGAATTCACATAGGAATCCTCCTTTTGCTCAAAATGTGAAGCGAAGTAGCCTCTGCTGCACATTTATATAGAAAGTGGAGAAGAAGCTCGTTTACTCATTTCAAAGTTGCATTCCCTTTCCCAGCCAAATACCAATGTTTCTTTTGACTTTCTCTACATTCATATATACTTTAAAGGTATTATTATTACATACCCACACGCATAACAAGTTTTAAGTTGTTCCAACCACCACTCAACTCACATGAGATTCCACACATAAAATGTGGACAATGAAAAAAAAATCTTGTTCAGAATTTAACCAGAAAAGTTTTGCCAAAAGAAGAATAAATGCCTTCACGCACTGGCTTAAAACGAGCAACACACTTTAATTCCTCACGTTTCATCCTGCAACTCTACTTACTTCCTTTAAAGATGTAGCATTCTAGTTGTGAGAGAAAGGAGGAAGAAAAAACTTTCGCTAAATGATTCACCAAACCCCATGGAATTAAAACGGGTAGAGTTTCTGCACCAGAAGGGAGTATGCACCACGTGTTAGGCAGCTAGTGCATTGTGTGGATGTGCATTCACTCTTACTCACAACTCCAAATTTTACTTTCCAAAAAATGCAAATTAACTTTTTATTACGGTTGGTGAAAGCACTCGAGTCATGTATTCAAAATGTCTCATTCCGGCAGCTGCAGTTTGCATTTCATTAGCATTACGAGCCAAATTATTCATACAAAAATACACACACATTTGAATTATAAGTTCTTTAATGATAAAATGTTTGATTGTGGGAATCCAGAGAAAAATTATAAAATCACACACATGGCCAGCAAGCATCTCTGTTAGGCATAAGCAAAAGAGATCCGTTCCGTAACTGTTTTTGCTTTGTTAGCTGTACTAAAAATTCTCCAAAGAGATCTCCAATGTGGTGTAATCTCACCATTACAGTGGAGTCGTAGTGGTAAGAAAATGAGATTGGATTAGGACGAACGAATTTTCTCACTGAATTTATATGAAATGTACGTTTTGGGAACAACCACATGCTTTCTTTCACACTTTTACGAAGCTATTATGCTAAAATGTAAAATGAGATGCTGTATACGTAGGTAGAATGAGATGCAAGAGGATAATTTTATTTATTTTGTTTGCTAGTCCCCCGAATTCACTTATACCGATAAAGTTTTTGACACTTGTAACCTACATGCATCATGCACACACAACATAAGTCCTCGTGTAATTTTATGTAGCGAAGAAAGCTGCAGAGAGTAACACAAACCCATTTACTTTTGTTCTGCTTGGCCATGAAACGAGAAACGAAGATGTATCATTACTACTTTCAAATATCAGGCCCATCTTCCTCCTTTCTCGGAAGTAATCTTACTCTTTGTTTTATTGTCCATTTCTTTTTGGACGGAACAACCTATACGGACATCACATGCACATAACGGTACATTTAATAGTACATGTGTAACTACCTCCGCGTGGATATGTGTACACAAAGATTGGATTTTATGTTGTTCTACAAATGATGATGTTGCAGGTCATAGTACAAAGCACTATCTGCAATTTGAGGAGCCATTAGGATTATCTAGTTTCTTCACGGGTAGAGAGATAAGGTAGTAAATAAATTGTGAGCCAGCCCTACTTTCCCATACGTTGTGACAGGCTGGGAAAAGTCATTCACTTTCACCATTCCTTTCCCTTTTATAGCCTTTGGATGGAAATAAAAAAGGCAGGACGGAATTTGCTCATATTACTTTTTCATCCACCTTTTTTCTCAACTTATCACACTGGACAAGGAGCAGAAAAATCGAAGAAATAAAGAATTAACCTACATTTACATCGTGAAACTTTGAGCACCACTCTGAAATAATACATTTGTTTATCGTTGGTCAACCGATGATAGACTACCGTAGGTCATATACTTATCGTCGAGTACATCTTCACACGACGTAGACAAGTGCAACTCAGTCGAGATAAATGAAAGTTGGGTGTTCACAAATAAGTAACAACAACTTGATAACACAACGTCTTTAATATTGAAACTGTGCTTGTGTACATCGATATTATTATTCGTGGATAGCAGTAGTTGTTTTACCTCGTCAGAATGGAGCGTTGACAAACAGGAGAAAGTTTGTAGGATGTTCAAATCTCGAGGAGTATTTAAGAAACTTGTGTGTGTGTTTCTTTCTGAATGATACTTTCATCTATAATTGGATTCTTCATTTCAAAAACTAGTCAAAGTTTGTTGTACTGTTGTGTGTGTAACTTGAATAGGACGCTGTGGTATATTTGGTTTCTCCTAAAAGTACATCAATTTTGGCTTAACTTTAATACGTCAGTGTGGTAAAGTAAATACACATGAGCCACAAAGCAAAGTAACATCTAACAAATGTAACTCTTGAGGATTATTCCAAAGCATAACTGCCTGTCTGTAGTCTAAATGTATGTACATATCTCCTCTAACTTTTCACAGCCTGAAGCCTCAGCTACCGTTGTTAGTTACAAGTTGCGTGCTCCAGAATTATTCCAAGTAAGCACAGTTTACGGAGATCTGGCAGACAATGCAATGCATCTCAAATTCATCTAGTCCAGAAGAAGTAGTTGCGGAGTGTATTAAACCCCTACATATTTGGAGGAAAGAAGGAAATGATGCAGTGGAAAATGTCGCAATTTCAGAGCCACAAATATATCCACATCGCTTTCAGGATGATTCCTAGGGGGAAATGAGATTTGTACTTAAGTAAATTAAGTTAACTGGTAAAACCAATGTTGGAGCTCATGTTCAATCGGGTATAATGTGCATTGTATACATGTGTACTCATTCAGCTCAATAAAGAAAGGGAACAGTGAACAGAATGACTGAGATACGATGCCATAAATACCTCCACAACCATAAATACAAGCTCGTATAGGATAATTCTGTATATTTGGGTAGCAATAAATATACCAAATGCATATGTGAGGTGGTTGGATTCATCGCGAAGCGTAAAAACACACACATGCATGAAAAGCAATTGAGTGGGTGTATGTATACTATATAGAGCATACAGCAGAATAGAATAGTCGACAAACCTGACCATATTGAAAGCCAGACAGTATTCAATGTCACCAAGACTAATCCTATCATTCCTAGATTACCTCACCAAGATTAGGTATTTACCTACTTAACTTCATTTACTCAAATAAAGTTATGCATAGAAATTGAGTAGAGTATATCTCAACAACGACCAACCACGCTTACATTTTCTTTTCCACTAATGAAATGTGTATTGCTTTGTTGGCTCTCAGAGAGATAACTAATATTCATTCAATTCCTTCGGAATTAGTCCCCGGTGCAGATTCCGTTTGGAAAGTAAACTGGATTTGAGATCAATTTCAGGATTCATTACATTGCTCCTTGTGTAGACTGCATTCTAAATGATATCGGCTAAATGAATTTCTGCTTATTCATTTCCTCCTCTCTGGTCTGACTCTCCAGACCTTTTCATTCCTAACTAGGAAGGTTTTTTATTCGATTTCATTTCACTTGAGGAGCGTAATCAAAATTGGAAACAGAAAGAAAGCAGCAAGGGCACAGAAAGGACTTTTTTCACAAAAGAAATCAGATGCCTTTGACAATTTCTTATTAAACCAAAGCAGGCACGTTTGTATTGCCTTAACACTGCATTTAACGACTATATATAAAAATCGATCCGTATATTACGTTCATATATCCATACTAATTTGTATGTATGTATATCAGTGGACAACAATGTGGAGAAAACTTAACTTGCCAAAATAGGAGTAATGACCAGAGTGGCCAAAAGTAGCTCCTCATGTTGAATAGGAAGAAGATGATAACGGCGTAGCTCTGGTGTGAACGTCATTATCTCATGTGGCCAGAAGGAAAAACACCACTGTGAACGGATCGAGTGTAGTACTTGGTGTTGATTACATACCCGTAGTTCATCTACTATATATGTTGTTGCTGCTGGTGAAAACGAAAACATCTGCAAGTCCTTCATTCATTCCAGTTTTTTTCTTCCATTAGCGTGTGTAAGCAGAGTCACTATTGCCTTTTAACTTTTTTCCAGTGAGATGAGAACATTTCATTTATTTATCTAGTAACAAAACCAGTCCTTGAAGGATCAGTTGAATCGGCTCTCATCTGAGCCGAGCAGCGTTCACATTCACAGGCATTCATCTCTCACCAGTAGTGCAACAGCCTCCCAGCCAAACGAGCCTGGAAGCTTACATCCTCGAATCTCTGAACTAAACCTCTTGATTACACAAATGACTTCTTTTAGCTTTGCGGCTTACTTGATACACATGGATGAAGTCGAAGAGAGAGACACACGGGGTAAAGGTAGATTGTACTTCGGTTAGTAACCAAATACCAATCTCCGTGTTCCAACAAAAACAACCATACCACAAGATGAGCATTAGAAAGGAGAAAAAAGTATAAAAAACGTAGGGATTTAAACAGAGAAAGAATATGCTTCGTCGTTTATTATGTTGTCTCCATACAATACATTTAAGTTAGTGTGCACTTTATTACAGTAGTCCTGTTGCTGGACTCTGAGAATGCGATGCAATGTTATTATGCGTAGTAGAGTAGACCAAAAATTCATACCAACAGACTTACGAGAGAGATGAGATACCCAAAGTACATAAAAGCCAGGAGAGTAAATAAATACACGTAAAATTGAGTAACCCCGAGAAAAGGAAGGATTCCGAGAACCCAGGAAAATTCCCAATCCGTACAAACCTTCTCCTTTGCCCTCATTCCCTTTCACGGTGATACTCTTATTCTGGCAAAATTGATGTCTGGGAATTAATCTTGTGTGTGTGTGTTCTTGCCTGTGTGGAGGTTACATACCGAGCTACTACCTACACAAGTCAAGTCTAACGAGAGAAAACCAGACTAAGTTCACCAAACTGGAGGTAATACCTACAAGAAGGGCAGAAAGAGAAAACACAAAACAACATCACAAAGATAAAAAGATAAATACGCCTATCTACCTGAGTACCCAAATGCATACGTTACATTTTCCTTGTATAAGTTATATTCTATTGAGTAGGGAAACAAGAAAAGAAAAGTTAGCTATCCAAAGCAGTAGAAAGGGCCCTCTAGCTCTGGTATTTGGTTTGTTGCATATCTATATGTATCATTACATGCGAAGGTTTACTGGCATTGTATTCTACCTAACCCAATATTACATAAATTTACGGTTTGTTGGTAATCAAGTTATTCATGAAAGAAAATGTATCTGTATGACTTTTACCGTAAGTAAATACACAAAATTTTGTGGTTTCGGTGTGGTGATATTGAATCTTGAACTGGTTTCCTGCCTGACTGTCAGATTTCTTTAGTATTTTTGGGCTGTCAATACAATATTGACTTTTCAGGTTTCGCTCTATCTCTCGATTGCTTTCTCTTTTTGTTGTGAATTTTCTCGAATGCACCAAACATATATCCTGAAAGTCTCACATTACTGTTCCTTCTCAATGCATAAGCATCCGAGAGCTGGTGCTGGCTTTACGCATCATATTGATTCTGCATTGAACTGATAACGCAGTATCATAAGTGGTGTCGATGGGGGGAAAAACTGGATGCACAAAAAATAAAGATTTTCATAAAGTTATTCCCGCAGAAACGTAATCTGACTTACTGAATCTACTGCAAGACAAGGCAAGAAATCAATGAGAACTGGCAACAGTAGTAATAACGCTAGTAGAAAGTTTTACTTGCTTCGAAAGCAAAAGCGTGGAAGCCGCCTGTTAGAAATAATGTGCCTACGTGTAAACCTGTGTCGTAAATTTATTGTAGAACGGTGTGTAACGCTGCGAAAAACTGGCCTAGCACATGCATACATATTATTTCTTGATACATCTATTATATGGGCAACGTAGTTGTAAAAGAGGAAGAAATGAGAAAAAGAAAGTAAGTCGATGAAGCTTAGAAGATTAAGAAGTGAAACCACACAATAACAACAGCAGGAGAGCAAGATGATGATAAGATACACACAGGGAGTGAACATTTTATATTGCTTTTTGGAACCAACAACCTACCGTTTCTTACCGGATCAGAAAATATACTTGTGGATTGTGTTGTAGCATACGTTGAGCGTGTGTGTGTACTTTTGCTTCTTTTGCACCATCGCATTCAATAAATATTGCATACATCCTGTCTGTATACGTATATAAATGTTCCTGTCACATCATATATTTTGGCAATGGCTGATACTTCAGTGGAAACTACTATTAGCTACTTCGAAAGAAAAAACAGAAAAGCACACACCAAACTCTTGGGACATGGTCTTATATTTTTTCCCAAATTTCCATCGTAGATCATTCATCAAGATATCAGAATAATTCTTCGCTCTTCGCAAAGTCCACTTCAATATAATAAATAATACTTCAATTGATACTGGAGATAGGCATCCTTAAAGTCCGAACATTATACAATGAGCACAACAACAGAGGACGGAAACTATGTTTCTGAGTGAGCAAGCGGCTTATAATCACAATCAGATTTCATAGGCACTTCTAATCATATGCTACCCTACCGCAGCAGAACAATCGGCTCCGTATTGTGTTGCAAAGAAAAAGGAAGGAAATCGGAGAAAAGGAAAGAAGGGTGTTATTTTCGAGAACCGTCTTAATGAGACTATCTGACCAGCACAGAAGAATGAAAGAGCAGAAAATCATGAGACGATAAGTACATTGCAAGAAGGTTAAATGCACAGAACTACGCACGTAATGAGCACAAGAAGCTGAAATTAAGTAGGGGCAGCGGCAACTATGATACTACAAAAAGCTTAGATTTTTGCTCCTTCACAACTATTGAGGTTCATCACGTTTTTTTCTATTCCACAGTAAAACGTACCTACGTACGAAGACTACTTACTGTTTACCGTAGTAAAGTTTGTGTGGACTATATAGGAAATACGATATGTTCTTAAATATTTAGGAAGTTTCAACCAATTCTAGCGGAAAAGGTCCTATTGGCATTGGAAAATCTTCTTTCTATCTAACTAAAGCTTTGACCTTTTTCCCTTGCAGCGCTATTTTGGCTACGGTAAGATAAACTCACATATACTACAGTTACCATTTTTTCCAATAACAAACCTACAAACGTAGCAGCAGGTATGTATGTATAATGTATTTTTCAGTTGTGAGCCTTGTGCTTTCATCCTACATTGCTTATGGTTAGTCTCATTTCATTACGCACATCACTCCACTTGACTCAACTGTTATTCTCGGTGGTCGTCTATCTGACACTTTTGGCGAGCAGTCTTTTCTTTCTTCACTCTGTCTTTATTTCGCTCCTCCGCTGAGTGAGAAAGTCTCTGGCAGGGCATGGAAACATACGATTCCAAGACGATCATTATTCTCTTGCTGTGTGTGCCTAGAATTCTCAATTCTCGCCGCCAGTTCACCATCAAATTTACTAGACCAAAACCAACATCCACACAACCAAACATTACATGCATGCACACACACACATTCATATACATATAATCGTTGAAGACGTTGCTCAGTCCATTTTATGGACTTTCTAATGGTCTCCTCAGCCAACTGAGCTCAAAAAATGAATACATGCATGTACACACATACACAACACAATGTATATACATAATATATTTATTCATACAAAATGCAAGCCAAATGTGCACTACGTGGTTTTTCTTCTCTCCCCGTTTTTGGTTCCTTTAACACTAACAAAATTTGGGTTTGCTATACCCTTTTATTTGGAAAATTGTTGGAGAAAAGTTGCGTAATGCACACATTCAATATGCATATGTGTGTCCTTTAGTTGACATAAGCTAGCCTGTCCTTTATTTTCCCTCTTTCAACGTGCCAGTTTAGTTTTGTCTTTGTGTGGTTTGGTAAATGGAAAACCCAACAAACTTTCCCCATTCTTCGTGAATGGTTATTGATGGATAAACTTTTCGTTTGCTGTTACTTGTAGTGTAGTAGTAGCGTCTCGGAGAAACTCCTCAAAATTTCCTTAAGAACAAGAAGTGTACAAATGAACACATTTATTCACTCCTCACCCACCCAAAACTAAATCAAGTCTCTGGCAGATGCACGCATTCTGACACGCATGTATGCACCAACATAAAATCAGTAAAATGTCCAGAACAACTCGAGAGAGAAACTTCAAACACTGCTCTCCCAACCATCATTAGTGCAACGAGATATGAAACAAAATTGTGGATTGGAGTCGGAAATGGGAAAACAGGAAGAAAATTCATCTTTTTTGGGTTTCCTGGAAAACACTTCCCACTAAGTCTTGCAACTTTTCTTATTTCATGTGCATTGAGTCGATGCTTATCCACATCCACCCATTTCCACATCAATTTCCATGTTTGACCCTGGGAACGCAGAGTGGCCTTGCATTTGTAAAGTGTTTCTCATTCATGTCTTTTCTCCCTTTCCTGCTGGATGGTTCATATATCAAATTTCGAAGGGAGCTCGTACTAACGGGTCTCGTGATTCATATTAGAATATAGTACTTGTCTGTTGAAGGCTGAGATATTACTTTTTTACTTTCATCCCAAGATAGAATAATAGGTATTGTCTGTGCATAAAGTGTTGAATGATTTGTAGAACGTGTAGTGGAAAACGCGAAAGGGGAAATGCAAAGAATACATTTCCCAACTGCAGTTTTCTCTAAAGAAAAGCAAACGAGGAGAGCATTTCACTCCCAAACTTGAGAGTCCAGCATTATTCACCCATTTTGAACAGAGCAGAGAAGCAATAGATAATATGTGAGAGTGAGCAACCTTTCAAGACGATACGAATTTAACTGGCTAGTCAAGCATGCATGCATATTGCTTCGATGATTCTCTCCTCACTTTACCCACTTCTCTCCTAAACTTTACATCTTTGAGCTGGGATTTCTCTCCTAAGAAATAGATTTTTCGAAAGCCTAGCTAAATATCCCTCTGTAGCGAAACATCGAAAGGGTGTTTCACTCCAACGTATGTTTACAAAGAGTAAGTTTACACTGCTGGCGTGTGTGGAGGAAGCTACTAAATAAGGGAAGCAATATAAGAGTATCTCTATCTCACTTTCACACAAGAAGGATAAGTATAAATGTTCCTAAATTGCATTGAATCCCCCATGTATCACTCAAAGGTAAATCTTTTATGCGAAAATGTGAATATCCATCTAACCAAAAAAAGGAGATAGTAAATAGCCTGGGATAAATATAAAACATTGAATTGAAACCGGGAGAATAATAACGAGTAATAACTAGAGAAAAGAGGAAAGTTTTGAAAGGAACAAAACGTATTTCTTTTTTGAACGAGGAGAAAATATGCACACACACATTGCACATGCCATACCATCCCAGAGCAGAGGAGTAACGTAGGAATCTCTTTGTAAATATTTTGAACGCTTTTCTTCTCTCTGTGTAAATGTATGCATATAATTTTTTACTATAATATAATATACACAGCTTCATATACATAAAAGAGCGTGAAGCATACTTATGCTTTTTATGTGTTTCCTGCTGTTGCTTTCTTCTTTTTTGTAAGTATATGTATGTATCTGAATCTAATATGCCACTTTCCAATGCATTGGATCGCAATATATTTTCCAGTTTGCTCGTCCATCTTTGCTGAAAGAGAGATGATATATTATGCAAAGAATGGAATTTTCTCAGCAGCTCTCTGGCCTGGCTTGGCGTTGGCTTATCTCTTGCAACTAGTGTTATATCAGTCACGTCTAATGCTATGCAAGTAGCTTCCTGCTGTCGGCCTTTAGGTTTTTGCTAGATCTTTTTTTGCTTATATGATGCGTCTGTGGATTCCGGCTGCTTTTATTATTATTCCTTCCTTTACTCCACAAAAACATTTCCTCTGCACACACACACACAAAATCTTCATCTCAGCGTAGGAGCAAGTGACTAGTTGTGTTAGTGACTACTCTTTTCTCACAAGTTTTTAACGAGAAAGTCAGTCCTGGGAAACGGGGAGGAGGAGGAGGAATAAGGAAAGCGCCTCAATAAAATGCATCTGCTCTGTTGGATGTCTTAAGACTTTGTCCCTTTCTCTCGCTTTTTGTATATAAGACTGTGGCAGCAGGCATAATGTATTTTTATATATATGCAAACTGTATATTATCTCAGGGTTTTGTGTTTGTGCGTGCATGTAAAACTGCAATAATGGTTAAAAGACGCTATAGAGATATGGAAATGGATGGATGGATGGATTGTGCATCAAAAAGGAAAGTAGTTTTTCCCGACCGCTGTTGCTTTTAAACTGCAGTAAAAAAATTCTCTCTAGCTAAGAAAGTTCAGCACTGCTATCCCATTACCCCATGTTACTTCAGAAGAGAGTGCCATTGCCATACATGAATATGTATACAGAAAAGGGTTTTACTACAGACTACACTACTTTATTATTATGCCTCATAATAAGAAGTTAAATGCGTTATTCTTCTGGGGAGCGCCATCATATCATTCCATTTTGGTCTGGCATGTTTGCATAAAACTGCTTCCAGCCGCAATTAAATACCGATTATAGAGATCATTTCACCAAGACCCGGTTTCCCTCATCTTTCCATTTGGCCATATAACTGGGAGTTTAGAGATGAGGGAAATCTTTTGGTTTTATCGGAGGACAGAGTGAGAACCAAAGCTATAAAATTTTTGTGCCATTTTCATTCTCTCACACTCAAGTCATTCCCATCTCCTTTCCTTGCCTCTTTAGTCGTCATCTTATTCCACAAAAAGATTTTGCTACAGATGATCTCAAATCATGAAAGCAACCCGACAAAAGACTGATTTCCATCCTTCCCCCAAACTTTTAAGATGATATAACTCTGACTACGGAGCTACCTACCTGCATAACGCTTGTGTAACCTGTAAGCTTATGCCGAACGACGATTGAAAAGGTGCCGTCAATGATTCATCCGAACATAACTCGAAGCTAAATGTCTGTTTGATGCGATGATATGTGCAGGCATGAACGGATGGAACGTTTCAGCAACAACAGCAACCGCAGACAAGACTCCCTTGTGGAATGAATATGCAGCAATCAAAAGGCACAAGGTTCATCTCATTTGACTTTACAAATATTTTATATCTTCTTGAGCAATCTTCTTTCTTCTGCATACCATCATCATTATCATGATCCATCCAAGCCCAAACAATCATCTGCAGCATCTACACCAAGGCCTGAGTCACGCCACTATGCAGTTTGCTGCTTATTGGTTTTGTTGGTGGATGGTAAAGGGAAAGTGTTGATTCTATCAACTTTTACCAAGCAATTAAGAACTAGTAATATCCTGAGTCGAGACCTGATGCCAGACTGAGCCTTTAATCTGCGGTATTGATCCCTAATTACACTTTACGGGCAGAGCTGTAAAAGACAACCAGAATGAGAAACCGGATTTATCAAGAACGGAGTATAATACGTTTGTTGATGAGATCATATGCAGCACACTACCATCATCATGATCATCATCATCAACAACAACAACCCACATCTTCTAAAACGCCGTTTGTATGAGTGCATATTAGGTTTTCGCAGTTAGTAATCTTCAGATATTCAATATTTTATGTGCTTTCATAGTCGTAAAATATTTTATTTTACAGCTGCCACTTCAAATTCTCGTGCTTCTCTTTTCTCCGCATTCATTCAACTGTGAATTTAATGGAGACTGGCTGCCTCAATAATTTTCTTCATTGTTCCCCTGTCTGTTCAACCTTTAAAAACTGAGTGAACTCTACTTCGCGTGGGTTATTACACTATAGTTATTATACTGAATAGTGTTATAAGAATCGTTGCACAACCATGTTCTCAATCATACTTAGCCATGTAGTGTTCGTGTCGAATGAGCAATTTTCAAATTCATTGAAACTCTAAAGCTTATATACTAAGCATGCATGCTCATGGACAAATAACAATTAAGCACCAGAAAACATACTTTCTCCCTGTTCCAAACTCAAACATTCTTCTTTAAAACAATGAAAACAAAACACTTACTTAAATGTTGCTGTGCTGTACTTTTTCGTCTGAAACCAGCAAAATATTTTCAACACAAACCCGTAATTTTGGCATGATGATGAAGTTGATGCAAGGGCAAAAGGAAAACTACACGAGGCAAATAATTATGTAGTTTTTATAAAATAAAATGTATAAATCTCATGCATAGTATTAACCTAAATGACTTCTCATACATCATTTAAATTTCTAATATCCAAAAAATATTCTGGCATAATAATAATATATACGTATAATCTGCATGTGTAAAACACAATGTTTTATGCATGTACATTACTACATACATTTAGAAGCACAAAGCTTATCCTTGAAACAGGTCAAGCCGGGCTGGTACGGTGGCCAGAAAGCATGGAGAAAGTAGTAAAAGTCAAGGCGATTTTTATGTAACTACCTACATATATCCCAAATGTCAGGTCACAGTCAGTGCTCAGTGAGGAATACTCACATAATAAAAATAAAAAGAGATTTTGCGAAAAAAAGAACATCGCATGCTCTCATGCATGCAAGATTTCGGTCAAGGAGCCAAGCAGCAATTTTCCTGCCAACTTGACTAGCAAGTAGCTGAATAAACCACAACTAAACTTACACCAACTCCATCCGTTCCCGTCGTCTCTAGTTTTGGTTACGTATACACAGTTATCATGAAACAGTGGTGGGGTATTCGTGTATATACAGGTAGGTATTGTAAAAGCAAGTATTCATCTGCAGTCTGTACTATTTTTTTGTATTTTTGGTGTATACATAGCTGTAGTTATTGTGATTAAGTTGTAATGTATTAATAAGTGAGAAGGAGAACAAGATTTTTTAAACTTTCTCCTGTGTAATTATACTGAGTCATGTGAGCATGCATGTACTGTTTTGCGTTCCCTACAATAAGCTTAACTTAATATGTTTATACATATGCGTTGAACCACAGCTACAGGCTAGCCAAATTCAGATCTTCATTTTAATCTACATTGCCAATACACTTGTTTTGTGTATACTTGAGCTCACAAACTCAGCTGCCAGCCATCACAGTTACACATTTACTAAACGTACAACATGGAAAGCTGTCAAGATTTTAAAGAAAAACTAGAGAAAATCTAACATGTATAGTATAGCCACCTTAGATTTGCTTGTTTAGATTTGAGACAATATAATACTTTTGTTATAGATATTAAAATGTGTAAGCTATATTATGTACGACATGAAATGAGGGAGCAAACGCAACTCTCGTTTTCAATGACAGGAACTCAACGTCCCACAAGTTGAGAAATGAAATGAGCCTATACTACATAGTCGCTCAAACAATATATAATGTATATAAAATGCGAAAAAATGTGAATGAAGGAAGAAAAGGCGAAATTTTTAACAAGAAATGCATAAATTAGCTTCGTCTAGAAAGGGATATATTTGACACGGCAGCATCTGACTTTATTCCACACTTGACTCTTTCCCGTCGTTTGCTTGTTCTTCGCCCCCGCCCTCCACTTTTTCATTTCTTCGATGCCTCTCTAAGGAAAAAATATGTGCATGTGTTTGAATCTCAAATAAGATTTGCATAGAATGGCTTTAGCTTAAATAACCACACAACACTGCGGAACGGTGAACCGAGCCGAGAACCCAAAAGAAGCACTTAACATCATGTTTCATTCCATAGCACATACTCCCATTTGACATTTAGCAGCAAAGATTCAACTCCACCACCCCATCGACTTTCACTCTAAGAAAAATATCTACATTTAGTTAATAAAAACGAGCACATTTTTTCAAAAAACTATTTCCTCGTTCTCTTAACAATCTATGTTCTCTTAATAATAAAACAAGTTTCTTGATTTTAGACGACTTCTATTTTGCACGCACACTTTTTGCATTTAAAGTTTATTTTTTCTACGTTTCTCTCAAGAAGAAATTCTGAAGTGGGCCAAACCATAGAGAGAGGAAACGAAAGGTGCGGCAAAAGAGGCAAAAAGTAAATACTTCTAGTAAAATATATAATAGAGCCCGTCCGCTGCCACCGCTTTCTTCTGACTACGTCTTGTCTGTACTTTATAACAGACCAGGGTTTGCTTTCCCCGAAACAAAATGCGATTTGTTTTGCATGAAACATGCGAAAAGCGCAGTGTTGCAAGTCAAGTCGTGATTTGATGGGAGCTACACTTGGCGCTAGAGTAGTTGCTCCCACATCATTATTTTCATTATTACTATGATTATTATTATTATTATGACAAGAGAAAGTGTTGTACTCGCAGAACGGAAGGGTGAAAAAGAGAGGAAAAAGACGAGTATTAGCAGCAGCGCCAAGCGACTCTTAATAGCAATTTCACTTGGCAAGCTGTCACTTCTTTTGACTTTTTGACTAGTAAATGCCCGTGATTATAACCTTTTGTGACTTTCTGTTCTTCACTAGCTATACTACACTATAAAACGCATGGAATGGATGGAGTGCGGTAATAATCTACTTGTAGCATATAAAAGGTCTTGCATAAGTATTTTACCCTAGTTTTTACCTGCTTTTTTTGTCTGCCTTTATATAAAATAGGCATAAAATGTAGAGCTGGCATACAAAACTGCCGACGTGCATTATGTATTATAGGTGTCTATAAAGCCAGTCCAGGGGAGCGACTTAAAATATGTACTTTGAAACATGAGCTTCCATTATGAATGCTACACATGACACGCGTAATATGCATAATGGTAGGAGGCTTGCTGATACATACTCAAGTTGTAGTCGTTATAATAATGATGGTTCCTACATGAATGAGTGGGTATGTATGTGCTAATATGCGAGCTGGGTAAACACGTTCTCCAAACTATGAAATGAAGTGACGAATGTATGAATATGCATGGAGCAAAAAAAGACTGCTCACACTCCTTTCATTAGGAGAGATTGTCGTAGATTTTTTATGTGCAATAACATATGTATGAGACATGAATGCATATGATCATGCGACAGAGTCTTTAATGAGTATATAAATTTGTCTACCATGTTTGCTCAGTTGACTGTAGCTAATCTACCGTGAGTTGACTGTTGCACTACTTCCCATAGTCGTAGATATCGTTTATGTTATATTAGAGGCAGAAGCGGGTCTAACTTCATAAATCACATAATGATATAAAATTCCTTTTCCGCCCCAATCATTTATTTTCAGCTCCAGTTCCTCGTTAAAAATCATTAGTGACTTGGAATGATAAAGAGATAATTGAGACGGAATTTGCATATTATATGATCGATACTTTAATACTTTAATGTCTACACACTTTGTGCGCTTTTTATATGTAAGTAATAAGTTGGCTAGATGGTATTTTGTGAGCGTTAACATTCACTCCAGCTGTTTCTAAGCATGACTTGACTTCTGTGTGACGACACAACGCAGCTACCTATGACTATAGGTTTTCTTTGAAGGTTGTGATCATATCGGGTCATCGTCATTTTATTTTGTAGCACCCCATAAATATTTCAAAATCTGGAATCCTCGTAGATTAATAATGTATTAAAGTCTTTTTATATAAAAAAAAAGCATAATATGGTAGCGCCTTCAATTTAATTCAGCAGACTTCCTGTGATCGCGTCAAGAATTTATAAATATGTTTTCGTAGAAAAGTGTGTGATTGTGATTGCGTAAGAGCATCCCCGTGAAAGAAAGACATTATTATTATAACCCGTGATTCAATTTTCCATTCCCTTTCATCTTTTCGAGTCTTATGGTCCACTTCCTGACAACTTATATTAATTAAGAAACAGCACACAGCACGACTAGACAAAACACTCCTATACCCGAAAAGTCCAAAGGCAGGCTCATGTTTGCCTGTATTTAGGTCAACGCTTGTCGTAAGCTACCCGACTCTCATTTTCACATTTCCACCTATTCTTGTAAAATTTTATGTCAAAGAAATTATTTTAGATTAAAATATGCAGATTGAAATTGCATTCTATATGGAGGACGTGTTCTCCGTACACCGAACCTCACTGGATAAAATAGACATACGCAATAAGCCAACAAGTCAACGAATTCCGGGAAACTATTGTGAGTGGAATGCGATAGTTTTGAACTCGCTTTGCTTCGCATATTTTTACGATTCGTATATTCATTTTACGTTGCACGCATTTTACGTTTTGTCTTGACCTATTCCTGTTCATGAACCTCTCTACCTGTACGCTTTAGTTTCTTCACGAATACTAATCAAAGTCGCCGGTTATAAAAAATGTTTTTCTACAAAAATTTCAGCATATATTATTTCAGACAAAAGGACTTCCAGGCACTCAAATAAACTATGTCATTTCCTTTCCCCATGTTTATTCAATAACACCCCACAACGTAGAATTATTTTATAAAATATGAATATGCATTTGTATCCCTCAAAAAGACTCACGAAAACCCTTGTAACTGGCAAAGGTTATGTAAACACAATGCATGTACGTGTTAAAACTTCACAGTTGCGTAACCATGATTGACTCAACTATATAGAGTCTCGAATGTCCACGCAAAACTTATTAAATGTGTTACAAACGTGAGCTGAGAGAGTGAGGAGAGGGGAAACATTTTTTTTTACTTTGTCCGCCCCAGATGCAAATCCCATAAATTCTAAATCAAATATTCATAATTTCCAAGTTTCCTACATGGTTCTGTGTGGTCTCTCAGGTAGAATTTCAACGAGTGTTTATAAAACAAAACTTTTGAATCGCGATAGATCTCCCTGTAGAGAGAAAGAGAGAGCTCATGACAAATAATAAAACTAACATGTTCATATATGTATGAAAAAGGTAAGGTATGAAAAGAACATGAACCCTCCTTCGGGAATTTTTATTTCTTTCGACAGTTTGCTGGCTCTAAATGGTCAGGACAATTATATATGAATTCTCAAGTAGTCAAAGAGTAAGCACAATAACAGCGTGATGTGAAAATGAATAGGAGCAACATAATTATTATGAGTAGGCATACGCTGGCTACAAACAAACAAACAAACAAACAATACAAACCATAATGTCATTATTCTCAACTGTTATATGAGGGTAACAAAATAAGCTCCCATGCACGCACTGGTTTTCCGTCACCTCACCACGATATACTTTAAATACGCATAAGCATTTTTGCGAAAAAATCTGCAAACTTATAATTACTACTCCTATATATACCTGGTTTTCGTTAGTGGGGAGTAGTACATATGGGTAGTTGCGTGAACTGCAGGCGTGCATTTATAATGTGTGACACAGCAGCTGGAATTTGAGGACATTTAAATTGCTCTCGTTATTTTATTACATAAATGTATCGGTTGTGAAACAAGGGACATGGAAGGAAGGGTGCCTATTTTCATTGAAATTTGAGTAGGCCCATCATCAAAGAGAGAGGGTTACAAAACAAGCTCTGTGTGTCATCTGGCAAACACTAAAAACCCGACCTCTGAAAAAATACGTGGTTCCACTTTCACTACTAATTTTTACTGCTTTTGTTAAAGCCAGGAGCTGAGTCTACTCACCCAAGTATCTTTTTATTTCATACTTCAATAGCATACCCCAGCCTGTGAATAATAATCCAGTCAGTCAGTGAGTGGACATAATAGGAGGACACATGGGGAGCTGTGGGATTGAGAAAAAACCAGGGTTCCTAATCAAAGACCATGAATTAAATACTACGTCTAACCACATATTCATGACTTTATGCATACCAGTTTCGGCTGTCTGCTATACGTTCTACTCCACCATTTTTTCTCATCGCTGTTTCGCCATGCCCTGCTTTGTGCATGCAGAGTGAGAAAGACTAAAAGAAAGAAGGAAAAAGCAAATAGTGTGCTTTTGTGCAATACTTGCTTATTTCCATATTTATACCACAATGTATTTCTACTCTCAACAAACTGGTTTAGTTTGACCAGAAGACCAGACCAGGCATGGTTTCATTTTGGAATTACGAATCAGACAACCCGATGGGGCTGGAGTAGCTGAGTGGATTCTGTTGGGAAACAAAACCATGTGTCCATCAATTTTTCAAAGCTTTTTGTATGAGCTCAGCACAAAATCTAGTGTTTACGTGCTTTTTCCGTTTTTCTCATTCAAAACTCGTCACAAAAGGCTATTTTTTAGTATCACATTTGCGTGCACAGAGTTAACGAAACAGAATGTAGCAGTGCAGCTTTACATATTATGACGGATGAACAATGTACATTTCTTGCACATTTGCCAAAAGAGTTATCTGCTAAATTATTCTCATCATCAATAAACCTGAATTGAGTTGTCGTATATAATATCCTGGACAAAAAACGATGTTTTATTTATGAATGAAAGAATGAATATGTTGCTCTTAAAAAGTTCTTTGTGTACAAATTATATTACTTTCCATAGAAGGTTAGATGTAGTTTTGAGATATTGCTGTCAATATAGTTTGCTTACTGTTGTGGATTATTTAAGCTACCAAGAAAATTTACATGTTGGCAGAGAGAAAACTTTTTATGAAGAAACTAAACTTCTTGTGATTCATATCAATTTTTGATGAAGGTATCCTACATATATAGGCTGCTACAGACTTAGTGAAATACTCGAGACATTTCTTTGGTCCGGTTGAAACAAAAACATGGTACTGCTCAAGCTGCACCATAATTCGATAACCTTGGAGGTACAAACTTCAGAATGGTTATGTACACATTTACAGTCATGTAATCATATACGCGTGAACGAGTTCCAGCTGTGTTCCACAGTCCGGATATCAACCATGGGCTAGCTAGCAGGCAGGTTTCCTATTCTGCATGGGCAATGCTTTAATGCAAGAGAAGGACTTTAATACTACGACAATCGAAACAAAAAATATATACCTATGCGCTGCCTCCTACAATTTCGAAAGGGCTGAATGAGCCCAGCAAAGCTAGAGGTAGCCAAACGGGCATGATATGATTTCTTGCGGCGGTGTCAGCCGCTGAAATCAGTGAAAGTCAGTTGGATATCAAGAAAACTACAGGGGTTATATCTCGAATTTCCGCTAGCTTACACCATGCTACATCACACATTCACTAGTTTTGAGCATCGTTACAACTGCGGTTACATCCCAGTTGGAAAGTCATGTATTATGCATGCACTGCACATTATGATTTTTAAGGTAAATGAGGCACCCACTGTTCAGAGTTGTTGGCTATTATTATTGTTGTACTTTGTCCTCCGTTCCTATGTATATGGATGATAATTTTATGCCCATCTACTTACCACATGTACCTCACTTGCTCAATGCATGATTCGTCATAATTTCAGCATGTTCAGCAACACACATGAGTTATGTATTTTGTTCCAATTTGGTTTTCGGTATTTGCTCCTTTGTACACAGAAGGTTGTGCTGTGATAGCTCCCATATCTGTAGCGATCAACACAAAAGTACGGAAACGAAGAAGTATCACCATCAGCATCCCGACAGGAGGTTAGTTTTGTGTCACAGGGGAAAACTGATGTATCTTGCAACACGCTATTTACATCCATACTCCTTCCTGACAATACAACTGCCGAGATATGATACGATGTGGAGATACATGCCACACAGTTTGCGGTCCTGTTCCACACGCATTGTCTCCCATTCGCCATACTCTGTCGACATCATACAATACTCTGTGGAGCACTATGGGATGTCATGATACTGTGTGACATATAATAATGCGATACACTTATTCCGCTAATGACATGTATTTGTCGGATGTTTCATATGATATTTAGGCGATGTTTGCTATATGCTTTATTGTGTCCTTCATGTACAGGACCGAAACGCACAATCAAAAAAATATGTATTTGGTTTAAGACTGAAGCACGCCAGAAAACTGGCAATTAATGTTTCGCAAAAACAGAAAATTGGAAGGGCGTGTATGCTTAAAAATTGCGATAAATGCTAAATAATTTGTTTTTCCACTCACAGTGAACGTCCTCTTCGATCTCGTTAAGCAAAAATGGTTCATCCTCCTGGTGAGTTATTCCCATTGTGGGTATAAGTTGGTGTTGTATCTGCTTGTCCACTATTCCCCCGTGGTGACCCCCAACCATTGGTTCTGTGGCCGCTTCTGCTGTGAGATTTGTTAAGAGGACAAAGACCCAAATGAGCACTCCCAAGCTTCGAACACACCGCTTGCTATTATTGTTCCGAGGAGTGAAATAAATACAACTGGATCCACCTCTTTGGAACATCACTCGCCAACTAAAACCGTTACACGTAGCCATTTCTGAGCTAAAAATGGGAGAGAAGACGAACACACACAAGCTATAAAAGCAATGAATGTACCTCTGTTCTTTTGGGAACAATTTCGCTGATGATTGGTTATATTGTACTTTGTTGCTCAATGGAAAAGGGGTACTGTGGAGAAGGTAAGTAGTTGGATTTATTTGCTCCCAGCTTTCTCCTAAAAAAGCTGCTGCGTTGGCGTGTGAGGTCAGATCATAAGGGGGCAAAAAAATAAACTCCTGCTGCTGCTTTTATTGCACTTATTCGTTAAAAACAATGTATGTTGTTCAACGCTTCAAAAAAAAGTTGGTGCAATTCACTTGACGATGTTTATGTTGATAATGCAAAAAAATGTTCTACTATTTGTCTAACAAGGGGCCAATAATGTAATGCAACAGGCAACTACACACATCCTCACAAAATTGACGGCCTTTATATGCACTTATTCTGCAGTTTTTATGGTGGAACGTATCATCATCACCATCTTCATTTTATGTATGTGCACTAATGCTTGTATCATCATCATCATGACATGGCCAGTTTATGTGGTGAAAGGGAAAGGATATTTTGTTACGCAACGATAAAGATATCAGTTGCAACATTGCCAATCATTGTCTCCTTCACTTTCTCTAGTGAGTTGATGTTGTTAGTTTTGATGTTGACATTGGAAAATAAACTTATCACGAGGTTGTATAAGAGGAGTACAAATAGTAATGATGATGTAACGTCAGTAATTTCATCATCCGGATGAAAACATGTAAACAACAACGGAGAAGGTGGCCCTAATACAATGACGAGGAGCACTTGTGCCGTTGTGAAAACCTCTCCAAGAAACACCGTTGACGAAGGGGAGAATGACAATGGAACAAAATTACATAGTTTCTCTTCTTCTTGTTGGCTCACTTTCAAACTTGACACGAGTAGTTCAAGCAATCTCGAAGAAAACTTTTTTTCGTTTACTTTCATCACAATCATCGTCACAACAGACGACAGCGGAATCGTTATAATGTGCTATGATGTCACATGAGAATATATATATAAAACAGTTTTCACTGAATGTCTGTCTGCTATGTGCTAGCTATATTTCGTTCGTTAACAGTTTAGAAAAGGCTGCTCAGTACTTGTCAACTTTCTCCACTACTTTCTTCACCAGTACCAGCACTACAACTATCACTAACATTAATACTTGGCTGTTTTGGGATGAGGATCATCATCATCATCATCGTCTTCGTAGTCGTCGAGATGAGCTTATTGCAAGAGCTATTTCAGATGCTGCTCCTGACATGTTGCCAGAGCTTTATCAAATCTAGTCAATTTACTACCATTATTAAGTTAATGTAAGTAGCGTGGTGATGTGTGTAACCCTTTTGCTATAGGCTACATTCTAACACACTACAAATTTTGTCACTTTTTTTCCACCTAGCATTGAACTTTCACTTTACTCTTGGTTGGCTTTGGCCATGACTACTCCATAGGCATAGGCAAACACAGACTCACGCACAAACAAGTAGAAGTTGTACGGTATTTACGCGTGTTGTGCATAAAGTTGGACAGGCTTCAAGAAAGAGACAAGTAATGAGTTGAGGAGGGAGAAAGCTGTGTCAGAATGATGTAATACGGTACAGCGTCGTTCTCCTGCTCTTCTGCTTCGTTTAACTGTATTACACTTTGGGTTAGTGTTTAGTCGCCCTACTCCCTCCAAAAATCCGAATGCTCTAGGGTATCGTAATGCTATCCGTGTTTTTGGACTTTCTTCACCTCAACGGCAGCACAACCGGCGAAGAGGATGGAGAAACCTGCAAAGAGAAAGTTAAAATTAATCTCGAGCTCAACTACGCTCTGAAATATGTATTTCGTAGTTATATTTATGAGTGTTCAAAACATTATACATATCAGATGCATATATCTTTGTCTTTCGTACGAAATAGCATAATGACACCAACAACAACAACAACGAATCCTCAGTTTTCCAGTTAAATTATAGACATGAATACAATGAAAAAGTTTATGGGAGTCTTTTTCGACACTATGTGTGTGGTTGGCAGTGAAGGAGAAAACAGAAATAATTTTGGACTCGCCAACCCAACACGAATGTTTGGCAGTGACATGTATTAACCGTGCGTTGTGCTCGTGATCACGAGTAGGTATGGAATCCCAGGTGTATTATATCTTACATTGCCTTAATGCTCTATGCAGTTATCTATGTATTTAACCCCAGACGAAATCATTTATGCACGCATACCTGAAAAGCTCGGCTGTATAATGCATTTATACATCTACATTATCACTGGTCTCCGCCTTGTACAAAAACAGAATTCAACCTCGACATTAACGGAGTCATTGACATGGGCCGACTGAAACCTACTGGTTCCTTGTGCATTATTAAATTTGTCAACTATTATAACGTGACATCATATAGGCTGGATAAAGATGCATGCCAACATAAACGACAGACGACGGTTATAAATCATTCCTCCGGTTCAAGAGCAAAAGCTCACTTTATTCGCAACTTTGGTAGGTCTGAATTGATTGGAGAGTTTGATGCAGCTAAAAGACATATGTCCTCAATCATGCAGCAGTCTTTTCAGGTTAGAATACCAAAAGAGTTTAAATACCATTCTGAAGGCTACTGAGCTCGCCAGTTGCAAGCCATTTTACGGTCTAGGCGTTGGCAATTCACTTCAGTCAGTAATTGTGCGTTGTTAACCAAAAAAAAACATTTCAATCTTGAGCTCTACTAGTCATTAAATTTACAGGAAAGAAAAAAAATGAAAGTTGTCACAAACCCCATTTTCGACGGTTAAGCCCCGATTTTATAGGTTAGTTAGCAAAGTATATTTCTGAGAAAATGTTTGTGAAATTGCCGTGACCGTCGTTTTATTGGTCATTTATCAGTAATTGGATGAATAGTGGAGGAGAATAGAGTGTGTGTAGAATAGCTAAAATTTAAAAGTTATATAAGCTATCTACTATATAGAAGCGGGTTATTACTTGCGAAACCAGATAATAATCAATTTTCCAACAAAAATTGGTTCTACTTTAGATTTAAACGGTATGTTTTTGAACTTCCAGGTGCATTCAAAACAAATTTCATAAGATTTCATCTAAATACTCAAGATAATATATTTTTTCTAGAAAGAACCTTTAAAAGTTTATTCAAGGAATCAATTCCGTAGAACCTTAAATCAACACAGTTTCTTGCGTTCACATTCAGTCTCATTCAGTGTTTTGCACTAGCCATAAAAAATTCAAAGGCACCATTGATTGACTTGAAGATAGGCGCATAAATAACTATCATTTAATGCCTCAGTCCTCCCACAATGACGACCAGCGAGAACCAGCTATTATAAACTAAGAAATGGCAAAGTTGTTTATTTTAAACAAATTGTTTTTCTTTACGACCTATCAAACCGTAAAGTTGCCCCTAAGAGTCAGGTAATTATATTCAAGTGTTTCCTCACGGGATTGGAAAATCTTCCCATTAATTTTTTTACAGTTATACCCTTAAAACAAATCCGACCTTTTTGGTGTCACATATATTTTCACCAGAGAAAGCTTTCTTAATCATAGGCTAACGTAAATTAACTGGAAAACCCCGTATCTTCTCTTTAAACAAGGTGTTTTCCATTCTTAATATTATATCTGCCGTGGTACACCTATTTCATGTCACGCTGAAATTTAATTTCAGTTACCAATTGGGAATTTTGTAAGTCAACCCTTTGCATGTAAACAAGTGCAAAACTCAGGTTTGCTAACTGATGATTAGCCAAACCAAATTTAAATATTTAATCCTGAACAGACACTAGCTACGAATTTTAAGAAAGGATGGAGTTGAACCAAGACTACTAAATTTAGAAATTGTTTTTTTTCGGTATACGATTCCTCTAATTTAGTCTCAAGTCAAGGTTATTTAAGGGGCCTCTGTCGCTAGAATTCGAATTCTTCATTATATCACAGTACAAAACTAAAACAGCTTGGTGAACAGGATGTAATATTGTACTCTGCTTTGATTATAAATGTTTCTTCCATTTATTCATTCATGAAATGTTAGATGGGTCCCGTCAAAATTCCATGTTCTGAAACTCTTTGACAGAATGACTTCAGCTACTCCACCCTCTTGTCTTTTCTGTTTCTGCTGTCCGTGCTTTTTCTGAACAGAAAAACATACATAATATTATATCAGTTTTATATCAAACTGTTTCATGTAAACACACAGTTTTCTAAGAAAATGTGGACAAAATTTCAAAAAGGTGGTTTTATAGGATTCGCATCAAGTATCGTTTCTTCGGACTGTACCTTCAAATTATTAATCACATTCTCTGTCTCCATTTAGTGTGAAATGTAGTCATTTAAACTCTCAATGTGATTGTTTTAAAACTGATATCAATTAAAGAGAGTAAAAGTAAATTTTTAAAAATTGTGCGTATGGTAAAAACATAACAAAAACTTGGATAAGTTCTCGAATGCATTCATATTCCTACGTACAAAGTTCCTGTAAGTATATTTACGTACAGACATTTTACACTTTTAGAATTTACTTTCTACACACTACGTTTTTGTAAGCATCAAATATTCTGAACCAGGAGCAGACCTTGGGCTACACCTACTCACACACATCAACTCCCATTACTATATAGAATTTAAAGGTAAAGAATCTGAAATGCACTCCTTCTCGTTCAAGTTTCATTTGTATTTAGCTTCCGCTCCTCCTGCTTGTTGTGTGCCTTGTTGCCTCTTACCATCATCCTCCTCCTCCTGCAATCTCCATTACTCGTGTCCCATTCCATAACACTCTTACATCCATTCTCCTTGTGTAAACTTTTCACTGGCCCTTTTGCATAATTAAGGCGATAACTATTACTACTGCGAGTTCACTTTTTGTACAAGATTTTTGTCTGATTAAAGTTTTTGTTCGTAAACTTTCCAGGTAGTAGCATACCCTAACCGCCTCCATGTTTCCCTTCCTCTCATCCTCACTTGCGTTAGCTAGTCAGCCACCATTCCGCTACGGCCCGAGATGGTTGGAGCTTCCCAATCCCAAATCGAAACTCGTTCTGAGGCAACTGCTATGCAATATTCACGAAATTCTTAAAACTTTATTTGCCCACCCGTAACAAGTTTATGCACACCTATTTGTTGGTGGTGTTGGTGCTAATAGTGAAAGCACTATAACAATGTACATAAAGTCAACAACCCATCTAAATGATTTTCTGGTCTGCTCTCCTCAAGCACACACTCAGTGCTCAACTACGTACCTCCACCAGTATTATTCAGGTTTGTACTCAACGGGACAAAAGAGCGAGAGAGGATGAAAGTATAACGGTGTACACAGTAAACACAATATACATAGCTAAAATTAGAATCGTAGTTACAAAAGCAGTAAAAGACAGATGATAAAATAATAGAGGAGGAGAGGCGTCAGCTAGTTGGATAAAGCACACGTTTCGAATTCCGCATTTGCTTTCTCCCATTTACTTAAAATTACGACGTGTGGGTTTTGCCCTCAGTCTTTGTCTCTTTTATATGTACTATTTACTTTTGGAGCGCGTGGATGATGAGGATGCTGGAGTTTGCTACAAAGTATTCTTCTTCTCCACTCTTTTTATCTTCTTCACACACTAATTCCAACTCGACCATATTTCCATTCCACTCTCCACTTTTTAGCAGGTATTTTAGCTGTTAAATATGCGTAAACAGAAATCCAGAAGAGGGCAAAAGCCCATATACACCTTATTGGTGCGACAACAACGATCTGCTTCGGCTGTTGTGGATGTGGTGCGGTTAGCTCTTAAATTACGTTTATTATCAGTATTCATGCATATTTTACAGGGGTGGAAAGAAAGGTGAACTTCACTAAATTGTTGAACATGGATTACTTTGTTTTCCATCGCGCATTCACAAGAAACTTTATAACTTCGAAGTTGGGTTGGTTTTAGGTGCAAATTTCATTTTCCTCATCGTTTCCAACACCTTTCGTAAAAAAAAGTTTTTCTACTTTCTCCAGAAATGCTAACTAATGTTAGAAAAATATGCCTAATTTTTGGAGCATCCGTTTTTGTCTTATTCGTTTTCTTAGTAAAATTGGGTAAGAAAGCAACCAAAGGGAACAAAATTCTTATATGCTGGAGTTGTTCCCTTCTCTCCATTTTTGCGCTCCGAAGGAAAAACTTTTTCTCCAGAGTGTATGCATAAATTTGATGGAAAAAGTAAACGGTGTAAGAAGGTGAAAGCAAAGGCAACCGTCTGTCTGCCTGCATGCACCGGCTCGGCTCGCCTTTCTAGGTATTTTGAAAGAAGTTTTTTTGCTGTAAAACACGCATCAAACTATTACTTTCGCCTTCACATAGAGCATTTCGTACCATTTCCTGAAAACCTGCGTTTCTTGGTATATACAACAAAAGTGAAAGATTCTAAAGGAATGTTTTTAAATTCAACGTCTGACATTTTTAAGCAAGATGTTCCTCATGTATTATCTCATTTCTAGGGAAAGGAAAGGAAAAAAAACTTGCTCCAAGTTTAGTTAAGTATTCTCTCTCAATTCGATTGGGACAGTCGTCAGCGAACTTTGAAGTTTCAAGAAGCTAGGAATAAAGTGTAAGCAGAAAACGAGCGAATGCCAATTATATAATCATCATCAAGAGTATTAAATTGAAAACCTTTCTCATCTCTCCTCGTTCACTCAACCAATGAAGAACTTCTCCAAGTTGGAGAAACGTCGTTTGCATAACACTAACGTGACTTCATTGAATTCATTCATCGCATCCATTATTCGTCTTTGATACAGACTTTGCTAGCTCCAATACATATTCAAGCCACTAACTCAACTTCATCCTTTTCTTTCTGTCACTTTTGATGAAATAAGTGATACAAAAAAATTTTTTTCCTGGAAATATTTCGAAAACGGCATTTGTTAAGCAAGCTAATAACATAGTTGCTAGAGAGGTACTCATCCTTTTTCACTTGTCATCGTCACCATTGTCATGTTTTATATCTTTTCTTTGCTTTTTGGTCCCTTTTCAAATTGCTCTCGTTTACTCAGTCCGCGTCATATCCCGGTTCTCTCTGTATCTTGTTTGTTTCCACGTGGGTGCACCTTTCAGATGTCATAGCAGAAATGTTTAAATTTAGTATAAGCAGCAGACGAGTAATTCAGAGTGTAGGTGGGAGTGAATGTAACGGTTTGTGTTTGTATGTATTTGAAAATGAACCGAAATAGAATATGACAAACCTGTCTTGTTACGATAGTTGATATTTGATATACTTTATACATATGTATATGAAGGTATGGAAAGCTAGACAAACGGAGACAAGTAGCCATTTTTTCACGGACCCAAACTTCAGCATCATGTGAGAAGTTTCTACTTTGTATTTCTCAAAAGTAACTAAGAGTAGTAGCAGTGGCAGTAAACTTTCTGCAGAAAATTCTTCCACAGTTTTGATGTG
Organism: Orchesella cincta; assembly: GCA_001718145.1. Lineage (NCBI taxonomy): Eukaryota > Metazoa > Arthropoda > Collembola > Entomobryomorpha > Orchesellidae > Orchesella > Orchesella cincta. The sequence goes on along the minus strand of LJIJ01000798.1, from coordinate 15,107 downwards.
TACACACAAACACGAGGAGACTTCATCGTGTGGTGTGGTGCATGAGCTTCTTTATCTAACCCCGTTAAGACCCAAGCTTTTGGGTAAATAAAATGAGCGAAAAAAGTAGCTGCGCTGTGAAGGGAGCAGAATGAAAATAAAAGGAAATGAGAGGAGAAAAAGGTCAAACCCTACAGTCATGGATAATCCGTAAAGCATGCCTGGGTAGACACATGCAAAAAAAACTCGAATTAAATATTTTGTTCAGGCCCTTCCTCTTGGCCAATTTAGTCTTACTTGTTTCAGGCTCAGAATACTGGGTGAAAGATCCTCCTCCACTTTTCTTGTGCAACTACAGAATCTATTACTATTGCTTTCTTTTTCTCAAGAAATACTTGTGTCTCTGTTGGTTGGTATGCTACTCTACGTAACAATAACGAGCGTAAATTGCATACGCGTGAGCATCCCTCCATAATATTTGCTAACAAGTCTTTACGATTTTATGAGTTGGATGGATGGATGTAAGTAGCGTGTAGTAAAAGCGGAAAGAGGAGGAAATGATGCAAGCTATACAATGTCTTCTATGAACACATACGAAAGTTTATCTTGGATGGAATATACTTTGAAAGTTGAGTAGAACTCGTACATACATCAGTATATCACACCATTTACAGCGTATCCTGTATCTTTCTGGGAGAAAGCCCCTATTTCGTGTGAAATAGAGTAAAAAGTAAGTAAAAACACAAGAAGATAGCTAACTAAGCTTGAACCTTTTGTTCTCCTCAGCACACAGCTAGTGGAGAAATTTTGTGCTAAAACTTATTTTGCAAAAGCACAAACACTCCATTATACTTATTCCTCAGACGGAGATAGCAACTGCCGTGCCACTGCCTCCCAGTAACGCGAAACCAAGGTATATTCATCATAGAGAAGAAGAATGGAAAGTAAGCTTGGAGAGACTTTTTCCTCCGCTCTTCTTTCTTTTTCCTTTCTTGCTGAATCAGACCTATTTTTCGTCGACTTGTACGCAAAGTTTAGCTCGTCCCGTGAATTTTCCGTTGTCAGCTGCCAAGCAAAAGTGTTACAGAATATAGTAGAATCGTTTTCTTCCCCCAAATACCTATACGCACGTTATAAAAGCATACATTTTCATTTCGATCGTCAGTGTGCAGCTTAAACCTCTACCATGACATGAAGTAGCCAACCGCTATCTGCCTCAAGAGATTCCGTGTGTGCCTATGCCTCAAAACATTTTACCTCTTATTCTCAAGCCAAATAATACAAAATTTGTTAGAGCGGGCTCCTGCTTATATCTCTCTTTTGAATGTGAGTCACTAGTCGTCTCCTCACTCACTACCAACCATTCTAAACATGTAACTTTTCCGCACTCTTCCACTCTTTCACAATAACACTTTTGCTTGGTTGCAATAAGTAGACAACATGCTTGACTGGTGGAGCAGCAGCAGCAGGAAGAGGATCTGCGTCATGATTCACTCATACATATAGTAGTTTATAATATGGCGTGCTGATGCTGCTGTCATATTACAAATTTTCCCCTTGAAACTTTCTCCATTCTCCAGCAGCAGCAAGATATAGACTGTGAGTTTAGTTTAGATCTTTCTGACTGACTTAGTTTTTGAGTTATTTAACTGCCAAAACCGCTCTGGGACAATGAGGACGTATAATTTTCTCAGTTGCCTAAATGAATGTTGTATTATTTTGATGAAACAAGTGGAGAGACAATCGTAAAGTCTTCAAGTGGATGGTGCATTGTCTAGCTTGACGAATCGTACATCAGATGAGGAAAGGAAAATATTTTAGCCTTTTTGTCAATGAAAATGAAAGCTTGTTGTTTTTTTGGATTCGAAATCCTCAAACAGAACCAAGAAGGGAGAATAAAAGGGAAGCAAAACTACATTCAATAACACTATAGTATATGCTCAAACTTGTGCTAACTTTTTAGAACAATACATCAATTAACTCTGGTGAAAGCCCATGAATGCATGCAAACTTTGAAAGCAGGAAAACGTAATATGCATGAGAAATTGCTGAGAATTCAATGCATTATTAAATGGTTTTATAAGAATATCCTTGATTGTACGGCTGTTCCTTCGGGGCAACAAGATACGAATTACGGAATTGAGCGTATACTTTTCTGGCTCACTCTCAGTTTAATAACCAATATAAAAGTATACATATATAATATATAGATCGCACCATAATATTTCCCCAAAATGCTAAATCCATATAATTGTATTTTATATCAGAGAAGGCACAAAAATATGTTTTTGTGTGTAGTTGATGTTGATATTGCTTCATTTAGTTGGAATCGACTAGACTATGCAGGAGCTATACAAAACGTACACAATATTTACTTCTCTCTCTCTGCTTCTTCGGTTGTTTCCTTGATATTGTAATAACTTACATTGCCACACACGCTCTTAGCTCGTTCATCGTTATCACGCTCACTTGACCTCAAAAGAGAGCTCTATGCTGCTGCTACTGCAGAAGGTAAAAGAGCGAAAATAATCCACATAACAAAACTCGCATACAATATGTACACGAAGACACACAAAGGTAAGGAGCTCCACGGAGTATGTTACGTGGCTTACCTTTACCAATACTGGCATGGATGAATGCATTCAGCGTCAATTCATACTTGAACTACCTGGCTCCAGTTCCTATATTAATTCCATGAGATTACCTGGCTTTCTCCATAATGCCTAGACTCTTAGGCATGTAGTATGCCATGCCATGTACTCAACGGTATTTAGATTTACTTTTACTACTGACTTATGTTATAAATATAACATCTTCTTCAGTCTTTGAAAGGAGCATTTTTCATGGTAGAGTATTATCTTCCTCGGCACGCGTGGTGATACATTGAACCAACCACTATGTAATTTTCCCAAGAGGAGCTTCTCCAAAAAGAAGGAAAGAAGTTTTATCTAATCTGGGAAAGATGGATTGGAGACAAGCAAAAGAAGAGAAAAAACCACGGTACAAGTTCTCACAGCATATCATACGGTTGAGTTGATACAGATTTTTCCCCAGACTACCGATCATGTAAGCGGCATATATATATATTGACAGAAAGCAAAGTAGTATTCATTTTATTCATAATCTGGTCAAATAGGCGAAGCAAACGTTATGTGCAGTGTTCTTTTGTGCGATGCTATTATTACCATTTGAGCAAATACAGCTAATGTGAAAGAATATTTACATACAAAGATGTGTATGTACTTTCAATAACATATAATTCCTTTTAGCATGATACATCAAATATCGTGTGCAACGGGACATGCCACATGCCAGGTAGAAGATCGACAACTTTATGATTACGAAAATGATATATACTTTTAGGTAATAACCAGATTGAGAAAGACAATTTTGTTTATACCTTAACCGACAGTGAGAGTCCGAGTGACAGTATATCAGGAGTGAATTTTATTTCATTACTTTCTGAAAGTCGGAGAATTTGAAAAGATTGTAACTGGTTTACGTGCAAAAAGTCCTGTTAGAACTTTAATAAGCATGGTTATTTGATAAGTAGCTATTTCAAAAGATCCACTTTCACATTCTTTAAATGCATATAAATTACACTTCCCAAACCTTTCAAGGAAGTCCTTGACACAGTTAGATTTATTACTTAATCATTAATATTAATGAATTGCCATGTTGTGATTGAAGTAAACTTAATTAATTTATTTCGACTCGAGCTCTTGAACTAACGAGCTTCTCAAAAATATTAGGCATATTAAATTCTCAAGCCAGCTCTCATTTGCATACTCATCGAGTTTCCCTTCAGATCTTAGTTCTACATGGTATGGGTTAGTATGAATTTTCGCATCGGTAAGTTGCTGAAGGAGGTCTGTCTTTCTTGAGTATGTTTCGGGGAATATGATACCGTCAAATTGCATTTTATTTACATATGAGCTCATATACGGAAAGGCAAGTTTGTTCTGTTGCAATGCAAGTGATAATATCGCACCAAGTCTTTGCTAGGAACGAATCAAGTTTATAAATATATGAGATTCTAAAAGCAACACAAGCATTTTTATTTTGAGAGAAAGTTTTTTGCCTACATTTTTTGCTGGCATAGATTCTGTGAGGAAAAAATCGCATTCTTAAAAAAAACCTTTTAACTTTCTGTTACTATTGCGTTAATTTAGACAATCTGCCAGCCCATCCATCAAAAACACACATAGGTAAAATTACATTTCACTCAAAAACTCTATTTTTATTCTCAGATACACATAACGGTGCAGCATTTCGTGGTCCATTTTGTATTCATAGATTCACAAGCCTTACATGCTTGTGTTTTACATATCGAAGTCGAACTGAAATTGCTTACACATCACTAACAAGAAGAATAATGTTTGTTTGGATCGTTTACCTGCTCAAGAAGGTATTTTATTCCGCCTTAGCTCGCTACTTTTAGTAGTCCTCCTGATTTCTTTCTCCCAAACTAGAATTCATTTCTAAAACTATCACTGATTCACTCACAAACATTATCAGTCATTTCACTCACATTTTCCTTCAGTCACACACTTTCTCATTCTTGCTAGTTCCAATTTGGTATAACTGGAGCGAACAAAATTGCGACAAAAAAAGGCGAGAAGAAACTGCACAGAAAAAACGCTTTTTGTTTGTGGGTTGAGGAATAACTACATATGACAAAATGTCGGAGCAATTTGCGCTCTATCCGTCTTACCGGAGATTCTGAGACTCACTAACAGGAAAACCAGCAGGTTTTTCTGAAGGAATGAAGTAGAGAAAGTACGATATGGCAAGAAAATTCTTGCTCTCTTCCTTTTCATATGATGCAAAAAGTACAAAAGAATGGGTCTCTGCAATCAAGTAAACACATTCTGTTCCCACACTCCTTTTCACTATACCCCTTCCCACTTCACTTTATATATAGACAAAAACTCGCATACCATTTTTGAGGTTTTTCACTCCTTGTAGACACATGCGGAACTGTACCTCACTGCCTTTTATCAATACAAAATATAAGCGCAACAGAAATATTTGTATCCCAGTTTTTTCTTCACAGAAAGGAAAAACACAGAAGGCCAAGGAGAGTTAGTTGTGTAGCAGCCGTAGTATTTTTTACTCGTGTATACCGGTCGGTTGCTCTTTGGTGGTGGTGATAGCGGTGTGGTATCGTAGTAGTAACTCGTTCCTTCAGTTTCAGGAGCTCAACTGCGGCCAGTTTAGAAAATATCTACAACTTTTCCTCTTTCTCCAGCCTGCTGCTCCTGTCTGCTCCTGCTCTCTCCCTTCTTTACTCTCATATACAACTCAGCTCGAGTGATTCCAGCCTTAGACATTGTTATTCGTATAGAGCAAGTGGTTGGAGTTGGATTGAGCATAAGCATGCACGCATAGCAGCACAACAACTTGCTAGCAAAAATATTTCATTCTTCCAGGCAAAAAGTTTAGCCAGCAAAAAAAGCGCTCTTATTACTCACAGTATGCATATGCACAACCTTTCTCCTCCAGCTCGTATCGCAAGAATGTACATTCGTTAACTCGCACACGTATCTTTACGTTTCGCTTCTGTAGTAGAGGAGTAGTGATGAAAAGAAAAGGTGCATGACTGCGTCTTCCTTCTCTCTCCCTTTTTTGCTTACTTGTGTGAAGGCATTGTAACTCTTCCCGTTTCACTTTTTTCGCTCATATCTTTCCTGACTTGCTTACACTTTTGCTTTACGCTACGTGTGTCAATGACAGTAGTAGGCTAGAGAGCATGAAAATGCTTACATGTTGTGTTGTATTTGCCTTCTTTTCCTTCTTTGTTGAGTTCAGTGTGTGGGCTTCATCATCTCAAGTTTGGATAATATTCCCTTTAAATCTGTATTTTTTTCCGGGTTGTATATAGCTTTAAAAACATTGTAGTCGAAACGATGGGCTCCAAAAATATTGTGTACTTTGGTATTTCATCCATTTTTTATAAACCGAAATGAATACATTTATTACATTTCGAAACATTTCCCCTGTTTTTGGATTTCTGTTTAATAGAATAGAAATATATGTATAGCTACGCACACAATATATATGGAGTTTTTTTATATTTGTATTTCGCTGTCAGATTGAAAGAAACAACTGAATGAGGAAGAATGTTTGCTTGCATGCATGCTTCATTGAATAGCTGCACGAAGCTGAGGAAGGTAAGAAAAGAAAGGATTGATTGAATGAGTGAAAAACTGACATGTTTGTTGATAATGGAGTGCATCTAGATTGTGTGCTGTGTCGTGTATCCATGATTAACCAAAAGAAATGACAGAAAAAAGTGCTGATTGTATTTGATGTTTGCTGTTGAAAACTTTGCCGAATGAAATGATCAATTAGGCATTTTGCAACCATGTTTTCTACTGTCGCCATCAGGAAATCGGAGTGGAGCAGCGAAAGGAAATCATGCAATTTTGTCCTATTCGTTTTTTTGGAAATTACATTATTTGTTTTGTCCTTTCATGAAAAAAGGTTTTACATTTTCTGGTCTGGTCTCCCAGTATTAATATACATATTGGAGAGCTGAGAGCAGCGTTATTGTTCATGGTTCGCAGAATTACAGTGATTTGCTTGGAGACTTTTGGGTTGTGGTCTTGTTATTACATAACATGCTTTATGCGAAAATGCAAGAGCACGCTGTACACTACAATGTGCAAGCTTCTATGCATTAATGTGTGATTATCTGTCTACAATCTTTTTCTAAACTTAATTCTCCCAAGCTTCTCTACACCTACGATATTCCTTCATGTAAACAGCTCAAGGTATAGTGTTCTTATGCAGATATGAGACCAACGATATAATCCCGTAGTGGCATTGTGCATTCAAAAACTAATAACAACTAAACTACATTTTTACATGTCCGCTGCAAGAGAGAATTAAAATAAGTATGCATGCATGCATATCATGTTGTAATCTCATCTAATTTTAGCATCTACGTCTACCATATGAAATTTCAAAATAAAATAGTAGCCCCATTCATCAAATCACTCAAGAGTGAAGGAAAAGTAACCGAACCAAAAAGAAAGTAAACTAGTTCAGACTTGAGGCTAGTTCTTTAGCCTTTGTTCCGTTGCCTGCATGGCATTTCCATCTCCCATATCATCTTCTTGCTTAGCTGCTGCAAGAGCAGAGGAGTCAGTGAAAGATAATAATGCAAACTATGAGATTTCGCCTTTCGCAAACTGCATCAGTTGCCATTCGCCATTCTTAGAAAAGGGTTAACAAGGTAAAAGGGAATGCAGAAGCATATAGCGTGTACACAAATAGAAATAGCTGCAACGCAATTTTCTAGAAATTTAAATAGACGTGTGTGCTACTACTGCTACTACAAAAAAAAACTTGATACAGCCATCTAAAAGTACCCAAAACACCTCACCGTGAAGTAAACTAACAACCAAGAGAATCAATTTTGTTTTCGTCTTAACATCCTGTCTACTTTCATACAGTTAGTTCGGACCGACATACAAGAGTCGGTCCAACGAGGTAGCGTTTGGCTTTCAGAAATTCGTGGAATCAGGAAAGTTTAAAAGGATCTGGGATGAACTACATATATGGACACATTCCTAACAAACGAAATGTTATTAGCGTAATGCTTTGTGTACAATATACTTAGTATCCAGTGCTAAAATATTTTTTACAAAGGCATTCCTGAATGTTTACATTAAAACAAAGTCATACTTTAAATTAAAAGGTTTAAGCTACAAGTTATCTAACAAAACGACAAAGTACTAGAAATGTTTGTGACTACCACCATCCACAAAATACGATCTATATTCCAGAATTTATAAGTTAGTTTCTTCACAGATGTCGAATGGATCCATCGAGTACAAGGGGCCCCAAAGAAAGATCCACCACTAGTGGTGGTCATATCTATTTCATATTATAACGAGGATATACCTAGTTCAAAGAAGGATGTGGTATACGGGTTCACACTCTGTGTGCCAGCTGTTTAGTTTAACTGTATGATTTTCTCGTTTTCTGATGTCGGTTTACAACTTCTCTAACTTGGTATATTTATGTGTACATAACTCGTAATATGTATCTATTTGGTCAGCTTTCACCCAACACACAACAAACCCTCATTTTCTCCTTGTGTAGATGCACCCAAGCAAGTACTTTTTCAGCTCATTTATGCTGTATGGAGAATCTGTCTGTTGGACTTATTACAAAATCGAAAATGTTGGCTACGAGTGCCCCAATGTGATGTACGCCTATTCTAGTGAAAGTAGGAAAATGACCATTTCCTCTTCCAACAGTTTTTTTGCTGCTTCACTTATGGTGTTATATTACGCTGCTGGTGTTTAGCCTCAGTTGGATTATTATTACTGCTGCAAAGTGGAGGCTTGAGAAACAACATTTGATACCCACAAACATACATTATATTTACAAGGAGAAAGGAGAGGGCAACACACATATAGTGCGGAGGATGTAAGGACTAAACTGGAGCAGTTCTGTTCTAGGTGTATGAACAATAAGTATGGTCTGTTGAACTGATTCACATATGAACACCCACAAAGACCATCTAAATCTCAACAGAAAAAACTACATACCTAAATACAATGCTAGGTTATAGTTTATCCATGAATACAGTCAAATAAACATGAACTGATCCCTAAAACTTACATTAGGTATATGATAACATGTTATATTATGCTATACCGCTACACACAGTTGACTTGGAATTTGTTACAGTTAGCCTGCAGTATGGGGTCTCCTTCTTCTCATACATTATGCTTTACTGGCACCACTTTTTCAGTTACGCAGGATATTGCATGTCCTTTTGAGTTAGACTATCTAACCAACTAAGTGTCAGGTTCAAGTGGGCCAAATGACTAAATAGTTTTACATGATGTGGAGGAGTCCACGAATAGCATAATTTAATGTGTTTTACCCATATATTATCATGCCTAAAGAGTATAATATCATATTTACATACATGCTCACCCACCCTCTGTCCCTATTAATGCTTAATTCCTATACTTCACTTCCTAATGTGCAATTTTCTCTTTCGCAACTTCCTCCTCTTATCTCTTGTAATATTAAGTTTTACTTGGTGGAGTGCACAAAGACTTTTTTTTGTTTTTCATTAAGGAGGCTGGAAAGGTTGTGCCCAATATGGTAAATTGCAATTGTGCGAGCAGTTTTTTGGGAAAAATTTGTAGGTCTACCACTGTGGTGTGGATGGTTCTAGCTGTAGGAGTTGTTGGCTGTAAGGAATAACGCATTTAAATCAGATGTTACTTCAAAAAGTTTTGGAATCCTCCTTTTCCTAGAAAACGGGGAGCGTGTTTTCCAAAAAATGAACCAAGGTAGAAGAGCGCAGTTACTTAGTAAGCAAGTCATGGTTCAGCAGCAGTAGAACGTAGTGGGTTTCAAAGTTTTTATTTTTTGCTATCACCATCACCATCTCTAACATCACAGTCGATTCTAAAGGAGAAGATGGAGAAGACCCAACAAAAGTGCAGCATAATGTAAGGAGACTCCAGATACCTTCACGTCTCTCGCTTCTTTACGGATCAAAAGGTGCAAGTTGCTCCTAAATTATTGTCAAAATCTGGATGCCCAACTTTGTGCTTCCTGCATAAAAAAATCTCTAGGTATTTATACTGTCTACCAAAAGCATATTTTGTATTTGTAGTACGTTCAAGTGGTCTTCCCATACAAACGACGTGTGGTGTTGAGTTGACTTCCTCCCTGTTTGTGGGGAAAAGGGTACTCACAAGCATGGAGTTTTGGTATGCTCTCAGTTTATATTTTTTTGAACGAAAAAAACGAAAACTGCAAAAGACTGCTCGAGTACCCGGGTACGGCGCATATTGCGCTTATTTAGTTTTTACTGGTGTATAAACATGCCCGAGCATATTGCGTTATGCAATGAATGAATGGAGCAAAAATAAGCAAGCTCAAATTATACTCCCTACCCACAAGCGCACAATGAGGTCAGCTCAACCTACATAATCAGATTCCAGTAGCTGAACTGGAAAGTAAAGTAAACCAAATCACATCTGAGCCACATTCATTCATTCTTTCTTTTGTCAGCTTCCATGGATGGCCTTTAGGTAGGAAGGAAAGCGTTTTTCCTCTGATCAGTTAAACCATCTCTCTACTCTCTCTACAGCAAAGCTTTCCATGCACAGGAAATGAAATGGTTTATTTTTGAACATGAACACATGATCACAACTGTATTTTTCAAATTCTAAAGAATATCATGATTGTTGTACCTGCTTTTAAGATTGCGTATGTTAGGATATTGTGTATTTTAACTCGGTCATTGGAATGGTCTACAAAAAGATTTTTTGCATGTATGAATAGTTTTCATATCTGATCATATGCTTTCACTTTAGTAGGATATTTGGAATTTTTGCAATTTTAAAATAAAAAATGAATGGAATAAACAGTTTCTTTTTAGTTGGGTACTGAGTTCTTTTTGAAATTCTGGATAGTTATTTCTGCACGAATGTCCATGAAGATGATATCTAAATTAAACGGAAAAAAGTATGGATGTTATATTTTCTAAATATAGATTTCCTTCGTACTTGGTATGAGAAGCGTGGGCATTCAGCAGTCAACAAAAATTGAATAGCTATTGATATCATTTATATTACATTATAATGCAAATATGATACAAATTCATCGACTCGTCCACCTCTGATTTAAAAAATAGAACTCTATTTCATCAATTTGTGACATTTTCAAAAACAAGACAATTTTTTTGGAAAATGACTAAATCATGTCATGAGGAGCAATATGAAACACAGTTCCGCTTGATATTTATTTATTGTTCTGCTAGCAAATTTATTTCGCATTCATATTCAGTAGAAAATGTCACAATATATAGACGCACTTCCCAAATGTGAGCGCCTTTGCGTCATTACCTTAAAAAATACTTTCGTCCACCTACAAAATTTCGAAAATTCGTATATTGTATTGTAGGCTGTATAAATTGTATAGGTGTAAGGTTTTTATATCTCGTTGGCAGAACTTAAATATATTTTAGCCTTGTCTAGCATCAGCAAAAGTGCTCTCACTTCACTCGCAGACTCGTATTTAAAATGAAAAAGTTTTTTCACAAAGAGATTTGCAATATCTTTCGCTGTCCCTCTTCACCTGCATTCTGTCGTTTCTCCAACTCTTCTGAAGAAGCAGGAGCACAGTCGGATAAAGTAATCTTAATCTCTGCTCTTTTCAAAAAATTTACTGACTACTCTTGATTCACTCGTTTAAGATCTTGGCTATCATATTACACCTCAAAACAAGTTTTATATTCCTCCTTTCAAATCATAAAATGGTATCATCTTTATCGTTTGCATGAGTTTGAGTGAGAAACTCCAAAAGAATCTGAAGTATTTCACCGAAAGAATATTGTGAGTAATGACATTTTTTGTTAATGCAAAACTCCCTTCCTACCCTGCATCCATCCACCCAGCCTTTGTTCTTTCTCTTTCATTCAAGTAAGTACATCGTACCAGCATCAAATAATAAGTGAAGTTGTATAAGATATCAGAAGGTACAATATGAACAAGTAGTTGTTGAACAAGTCTTTTATTTTTTGAAAATTGGGTATGCTTTAACTTCTCCAAATGTAGGAGTATTATTATATAGCATTACTTGTTCTTTTTTAAGACACATGCTTTCTTCAACGTGGATTGAAATGCCAACGCTGCGCTACCGAAAGTAAGCGCAAGTAGCATTAGCGTCAAGTCAAGTCAACAAGGGGTACAGCATAATATGCATGTTATCTCAAAGTGGCTCTCCTGTTTTAACGCGTGACTTCCATAAAACAACACAACACCACAAATGCCATATCATCACCCTATCATCAACATACAGCAACCAAGAGAAGAGTAAAAAGTCTGGAAGAAATTGTTTGGGAAGATTACAACTTCTTCCTTATTCTGTGTTCCCACATTTTGGAAGTGAAAGTCGAGCCAATGCACGTATGTAGTATAAACAAAAATATAAAAAGGAACTATGATATACGGCCAAGTACATAATTTACGGCATGAAAAGAACAGCTGAAAAATTTAACAAGTGAGAAAATGCTGACTGTGTCAAAATATTTTCATGATGTTCCCTCACAAATAACTTGTACGCTTGTAGGACAGAAAAGACGAGAAGGAAAGATCTATTAGTGTTGTTATCAACGAGTTCTTTTTCCAACTCATCTCATCTTTAGTTCAACAGTAGCGGACTTAAACTGGTTGATGCTGATGCTCATCATCTATCTCAGAATTTTTTTTTTGCAAGGTAACTTTTTCTTAAGTTTTTTGCATGCAGTAACTATACACACCGTGTATAATAGGTGTAGAGTTACATTTGATTTTAAAGCCTGCTTTTGTTCCTACTTTCTAAGTTTGTCATAAGAAAAAGCAAAGTGGCTAGCACCATCACCACTACTAAGCAAAAAATACAAAGTTTTTGATGTGAATAGTTTGCCAGATTAGTTCATGCCTGATATGGTAGAAGAAAGAGAGGAAGGAGGGTAATGCAGCAGTGCTACAGAAGTTTTAAACAGTCAACCTTATAACAACTAATGATGATAGCTAAAAAAATGACTTACACTTGTGCTTTATATAGAGAATTTATTTATACATACGGAGAGATATAGACTTTTTGACGTAAACAACAACTAAATACTGTACCAGCGTTCACACATATCTTCTCATGTTCTAACGAGTTGTCCCCTTTTATTTGGAAAAATTCTAACGTATCAATCATCACATATTTTGAAGGTCCTTTTCCCTTTTGTACCCTATCTCTTCTTTGAAAAGCTACCAATTTTTAAGCTTATTTTCTGTTTTCATTCATCCCTCCCATGAAAGAAAACACTCTTTCTCGGGTGCCATATTATTTTTAAGTAGTTTCTTAGTTTCGTTCCGACTTATGTAGTTTCCGACTTTTCTCCTCTTTCAAAGGTTATTTTAGTGTGACTGGGTAACTCAACCCACATTTTACATGAGCTGAAGGAAATGTGGGCGGGCGGTCATGTGATAGACATATAGTGTGCGTTTGGTTATGAACTAATTCTTAATAAATTTGTTTTGTTTAGCAGTGCTCTCCTTCACAGAAACTGGTTCATTTTTACAAATATAGAATGAATCACCATCTTCTATTTTCTGCTAATACCTTTTGCGAATCAAACCGCAAACTACTTTCACTTAGCCAGGACGTCACATTTATCTCATTTATATTGATGTCTGAGAAAATATTTGGATTATATATTTGATACTAATAAATCAAGTCGTTTATTTTGTGTGTGGTTTGGCCCAAAGTTATTTTTGAGCGTTTGAGCCTGTGGTGGGAAAGAGTAAGAGGGATAAAGTGTGGATCCATTAAAATCTGTTTGCGGGTACAAAAACGAATGAGAAAAGAAAAAGGAAATAAAGATCATGGCCGCATGCATTTAAGGACTCAGATGGCTTAAGATCAGCTTAAAGTATATGAGTATCACTTTTAATTTGTTGAAAAAGTAAAGTGAACCGACAAGAAAAGAAGGTGACACCGCAGAAGCTTAAAAAAGGAGACTAGAGTAGATAAAATACAATCCCCAAACACTAAACTAGAATATTGCATAGGATTCAGGATGAATCCAAAAAGCTGGCGATAAAAATGGCTATATACTAGTGTATAAAATATTTACAATTATGGATATAACGGTATAGAGTCCCATTTTACGATATATGCGTGTGTGTAGATAAAGAATATTATTTGAGTATATTTTGCATGCTCTATGGACATTGATTTTTAGGATAACGGCAACCAAAAAAATTTACCACCTGAGCTCCCCATCAATGCCAGAATGATGTTATGTCCCATTGACTTGCTGTTACTGTTTCTATTCCCATACCAGTTTTGGGAAAGCTCGATTATATACCTACCTTTGGAGCATAAAAGTCTACATTAGATTGTATATGAAGTTGAATTTTTTTATGCTTTTTGGTACACTTTTCTACTAATACAAATACAACATAGTAGCAAAACGAATTCCCAGGGAAATTCTTGACTTCATGATTACTATTCTTTATGTAAGTTCATGGCCCATGGCTCACATCACATCACACCAATACCAACACTACTATCTCGTAAAATATGTAGTACTTTACTACTTTTCCCCATGATACTTTTTTGCACTTGAGAAAATCCTGGAATCAAGGCATTCTCCAATCCAAAACGAAGGATACTCGGGCGAGCGTTTGCGTTGGTGTGTTTTGTTAGTGTACAACTGTAAAGAGCTGCCAAATCTCTGCTCAAGGCTATCAATGTATCACAACAAGCTTTGTGTCAAGTCCAAACTCTTGACTTTTACTCTAAATTAACATCCCACTCTCTCATCCACACACGAAGGTGTACAATGTATACTATATGTAGGCTTTCTTTCGCGGCGGTGCTATATTGTATCAACCTGTTTTTAACATGTAATTCCAAGTTTTGTACTTTTACCTTCAGTAAAAGGAACTAGTTTCTACAACCAAACAATGTATTTATAGTTGATTTCCTCCGTTAGTTCTGTCTCGCAGGATGAATGGGATGGGTGATGCTAAAGACAACTGGAATTAAGGGAATAGAAAGTCTAATTTTGTTCTGCGAAACCCACCTGGCATAGTAGGAAAACCTGGGTGTGGTGTGAATGTGAATAATATAAAATTGGAATGTTTAGTTGATTAAGTCGTCCTGGGGCAAAGAAAACTTTGTTCTGATGGAAAGTTTTCATTTTCCCAGAAACGAAATAATGTACCTGAAGATTTGCGAATTTCAATTGAAATCCAATCCCTAGAAATAGATGAAATAACCTGTAATCAACATCATACCATTACGACTTCCACACGCAGCGTCAAATGCATAATTCAGATCACAAGTTGAAAATATGACCACAAATGCTGTGTTTTGCAAAATGTCAACTCGTTAAATAAGTCAGCATGGACGGATATAAACACAACAATTTTGGTTAGTGCGTAGTTGCTAGTTTTTTGTTTACCAGGCCCAGGCACAAAAACATATTGATTTCTCATCCTCATTTTGCATCCATATGGCTCAGGAAGAATAGAATTGGTGCCCACTGAAATTACGGAAAAAGGACGGAGATCTATTATAAATGGCGTAATATAAAAATTGTC
>LJIJ01000797.1:0-74167 GCA_001718145.1 Orchesella cincta | reverse complement strand
GTTTATCATATGAACCTGTGGGTTCAGAATGGCAAACTTACTTTTATGATGATGGTCTTGTTCAATGGCTCGTCAAAATTGATTGCAAGCTGCAGTTGCATGGGTCGTTGAAGGTGTAATTCTTCAACCAGGTGCTTAAAGAACCTCCCATGCACTGAACATACTATTCTTTGCTTGACGGAAGAAGCGGTTGAGCGATCCACAATGGGGCTGGCTGATATCACTTTCAAATAGACATCGAAAAGTGTGTTCCTACAAGAATAATATTCATTCTTCATCTCAAGCTATCATACTTTTAAATATTCATTCAGTCAAAAATAATCAACAATTGTATACTTACCGTACGCTGCACCTCACTTGATCGGATTGAATGGTTTTACCCAGCTTGGTTATGAATACTTTCTGACCCTCTTCGAAATCATCGTCGATGTCAAGATCATCAGTATAGTTGAATCCGAGGCGACAGTAATACTCTGATGTTCCGTGTGGATCGAAGAAGGAGGTGGCTTCATCATACACCGTGAGATCTTGTGCGTACTCGTTACCTGTATCCATTTTTATTCCTGAACACTAAAATAAAAAGATTGTGGATGATTAACTATCCTTTCACATTTCAAATTATATTACAGTTTAAACCCAACTCACCTGACAGCCAACTGACAAAGAGCAAACTGTTTTGACTGGAACGATCCGGGAAGGAAACTTTTGGAGTGCAAGGTTAAAAATGATAATTTCTTAATGGGAGCGAAAGAATTTTGTAAATGTTTCCCGGAAATTAAATTAAGTTTCCAACAGAGCGTCTTTGGAATTATTTAAGCACAACTAACTGACTAAGGAGTAGAGTTTCCCTTTTCGAGCTCCAGTCTATTCAACGGACAAGTCGAAAATGGATGCTAACCTCAGTTTTGCTCGAGCTTTTATAGTTCCAGTTTATCAGTAAACTCCATTTATAAAGCATAAGTCATGTGCATTTTGAATAGAAAAAAGAACACGAAAAGCCCTAATTTACATAGTGCATAGGTCAAAACTAAGATGGCTTATGCAAATATTACAAGCAGGAAAAGCATATCAAAGGTCAATCCTGTGATTATTATCCTTATGATTTTGGATTTATCAGTCCCGCAAATAAGAAAATACTGTGAAAACTGAAACAAAGAAAGTTGGAAGCGTGAACATGAAACTTGCTGGCATCTGTGAGAGCTGGGGTAACGGGAGAGATGCTGATTTCATTAACAATGTATGAACTACTTATACTCTTTTAGCTTTACAAAAGGTTAGCATTGAAGTCGTTGGCATCTTCTGACATTTTTTTCAATCCTTTTTCACCCCTCTACCTCCATGAGGACACTACCTCCAAACAGCAACCAAAACATTTGTTGAGATTGTGTGCAATGATTCGTATGGACTATGAGTAAGCATACCAAACGAGGACGCCCAAAAAAGCAGAATTTAAGAAGCTGGTTTGCCACGTTGAAGTTTAGATAATCGACAGAATATTAGGAATTGTTTTACAGTTTTGTGCTTCTTAGATGTAATATTTTAAAAGATTTTGATTCTAAAATGGTAGCGAGCATTCAAAAAGTTACTATAAAGTTAGAAGCAGAGTAATGTCATCCAGTGGCCTTGATAAAACCGAACATAAACTTCTTTTAGACGGCACTATCTTTCGGAAACCTTCGGGGCGAAAGTGGAGACTTTATACGATCTCAAATTTTATAAAAGGCTTCCACCACACAGCTCTGTAAACGCTAAGACGCCATTCCACACGTAGGTTGTACTCTTGGTGCATCATAAATAAAGCGTTTACCAGTATCTGCTCCTCAACAAGAATATCTTTCACCAAAACGGAAGGAAGGAAGGGCTAATCGAGATTAGGATGGGGAAGACAACATTAATGTTCGATTTCATTGTATTAACTCTTCGGGAGGTTATGGCTTTAATGTACTTTCTCTAATTGTCAGTTCGCTTTCAAGAATCCATTCGCATAAGGAACCTTCCTAGGGCTACGATAAGTACAGGGACTTTCATTGCAACAATTTCCGAATGATTTCTTTGCTTTTCAGTCATAAGTGGTCGGGTAGTTTGAGAACGTTATTTTAGTCCTTACAGACTTTCTCCTGAAGATCAAGAGCATTATGCACACAGCGTACACGCGCAAGCATCATGTTGAGTACCAATCGAGCTATAATGAAATGGACGGGTGACCTGTTTTTAATTCTCTTATGACTATTTATGTATATAACCAGAAAAATCATGTGCTACCACTGCATTATGGTGGTACTTTGTTTATATCGATTGGCCATTTATTTTGAATTTGACAAATGGTTAAATTAAAATTAGGTCAGCTGAAATGGAATCAATGTAGGGAAAAATAGAAAAAGAACATACACAGTCGTTTTTACTAAAAGGTCGAAAATTATAGTTGTTTTATGATTGCATACTACTACTGAAACTCACTGGCATATAAATATATTATGAAACTAATAATATACAACAATAAAGTGGTTAAAGGTAAGCGCGAGAGTAAACCTCCCACAGCTACATCTGAAGCCAACAATGAAGTAGAACAAGCTGTTGTGGAAGCCGAAAGTGAAGTGTGCTTTTAGTTTTGAAAATGTGCACATTTATAAATATATATTTATGGTAAAGTGAAAGAAAAAAGTTTTGTGCACTCATCTACTTTGTTCTCTACAGGTGGCTTCGGAACACGATCTGGGAAGGAAAGTTGGAGAGCAGGACAAAGATGATGATGATACATTATGACAGGTATTCGGACCTAGAAAAAAGTCTATAAGCCGGTTTGAGTATAAGAAAATGGGTAGAAAGTAGTATTACAAGATTTTATAACCACTTAACTTGTTCATTTTTAAGGCCATGTGCAGTACTGTACTGTATATTTGAAGGGATATACGATTTTTTGCCTCCTCTCTATTTAATGACTTTTTTCGCTTTTTTGCATCGCTTTGTGTAAAATCTGTCGTTGCGTTTATGTACACGGTTGTAATATTGGCTCGTATCTATCATAGAGAGTGTGTTCCCTACACTAATACATAATCATTCAGTATTGATTCACACTAAAGTTGGTTCATGAGAAAGTCTGGAGCGTCGTGATTATCAAAATTCTAAGACATGCATTGTGTCGGATGTCAGACGCTATGAGTTTGTGCCTGACTTTAAAATATGTGGTGAACTACCATGCACTTCTATTTCATTTAGTTATGCTCTGCATTCTCAAATTGGCATATTTATTACATGCTTTTATCATGCTATTCTTTATGTACCGCAGTATACCATGATAGATGCCCGTAAAACAGTCAGTTGACCTACTCCGTTGTTTGCTTAAACATCTCATTTTGTGGTCGTATTTACATACGAAGCGAAACAATTTATGCAAAAATGCATTACTTTAGATATACTAACCCTCCTGCAACGAATGTTATTGCTCATTACCACTATATTTAGAAGTGGACCATAGCATGTTTGTTCAGCAACATTAAACATCCGTATTTACGTATTTGCACATGTTGGTACGACAGAAAAAACAAATCGTTTTTGATTGTCAGATTAGAATAATAGTCGTTTCAACTAAATTAAGGACATCATTTATTGAAATCAAGTGTTTGTACGTTTATCCCACGTGTTTGCAAACATTTTTGCTACTACTAAATAATACAAAACAACCAACCTGTTTGCTCCCACAATTATGAGTAAATGAGTACCTGAACTATTTGTTTTCTATGAGTTGGTAACGTTATACAAATTTTCTCTTCAGATTACTTGTCTTTTAGTATCAGTCTGGTTGATGAAAGTGTTTTATACAGCAACAACTTTTTTTCTATAGATAAAACAGGAACACATTACTTAGAATAATTACACATCAAAATGAGCAAAGTGCACGCTGGAATAGGTGAAAACCAGCATATTTCCCCTGCAAAATTTCTACTCCTTTTTTCCACCTGCACCATCCATTCTGCAGTGATAATGGAAACCAATACACCCCATTTTTTGACTCACTTTTCGAGCTCAGCATAAAATATTCCAATATTCTGCTAATAACCATCGACTCTCCCAGCTCTTTTCTGGTGCAAAATGCAAGCTACAACAATTGGTATAAGGATAACGTGTTTACAAGTGGACACTTCAAAGGTAGGAAGTACAGGCGAGGCTACTGGGAGCTTTTCAAGAACTCCAGGTTCCTTCAAAGTTGCCAACTTCAAGTTGTGGACATCAAACGAAATTGGCGACAGTTTTACTTTTATGCCCTAGATGTGTTATTAACTCGTTCCAGAAAATCTATTCCACTCCCAAACTACCTTCTCTTTTTAATTAACACAACCGAGCCTGGTAATCAACTTGGTCTTATAGCGGGTGTGACCAAGGGCAACCTTCTCTTTTATGATGACTCACCAGTTACTACGCGCATTGCTAAGAGTTATTCTCCCCTACCTATTTTTACTGTACTGAACACCAACCTCATTTATTATACGTCCCTCATTTGGGAGTGCAAATATTATTTTAATGGCACAACAGGACGGTTAGCTACTATCACTCGATACGTTTTCCCCGTAGACACATTTGAACCCCATTCTAATCCGCTCACC
Organism: Orchesella cincta; assembly: GCA_001718145.1. Classification (NCBI taxonomy): domain Eukaryota; kingdom Metazoa; phylum Arthropoda; class Collembola; order Entomobryomorpha; family Orchesellidae; genus Orchesella; species Orchesella cincta. The sequence goes on along the minus strand of LJIJ01000797.1, from coordinate 69,566 downwards.
ATCTCACAACTGAATGAATTTCGAATAAGAACGTATTCTTCTAAAAATATTGAAACTGTAAAATCAAAACATTGCTACCAATTCACCGATGGCTACAACTGGACCACACAACTCAAGTGGGTCCGAAATAGCGAAGTCGTTGGTTGCTTGGAAAGGGTGCTTTCTCGGCTAAACATTTCACACATTCCATTAAGACGTCGTCATTTTGGTTCTGGTGAAAGTCATGACGGTTTATTCCTTTTACTGGATCGCAAACCCTACATGTTTAAGCATGATACTTCCTTTCATGGATTTCGCTACCTGGTATTCGTTGACATGAAACGGGTAGGGAGAGAAAGCAGCATTGACATGATTGCCTTATTTCGTCCATTTTCAATGGTTATCTGGATATCCCTACTATCAGCAACTTTAGGGGTGTCTTTGTCCGCCTTTGCTTTTCATGTGCGTGATCCAGTATTTTTCACAATTTCACTGCTTTTGGAACAAGGAGATGCAAACTTCCAAAAGAAATCTTGGGGCATTTGTATACTTTCTCTGGTTTGGCTATTCGCATCATTTATTCTTCGTCCATCCTACACATCAAGTAAATATTCTTACCTGACAATTGAGGCGGATATGCCCGTTCCTCGAACTTTGGAAGAAAGCATTAGAAACCCTGATTTCTATAAATTTGGTGAGCGTGCTGATGTTTTAGGAATGTTTGCTCGAATGAGTTATGAGTATAATAAGACACTAGCCAAATACATAATTTCGAGTACAAACCATCATCTACTTCAGCTACTCTCCAAAACCATCTACCAACTAAACTTGATTGCAGAAGTTTCTTGGTTAGAAGACACAACTCCTTACCAAATTAGATCGCTGGCAGCCCACAACAACTCTGTTTTTGTCGAACGTCTGAGCATCCAATCGCCTCCAAATGAAACTGAATATTTCTGGTATACTACGAATGAAGGTGAAAGTGAGTCTATTATTGCGAACCAGTTTGTCCACGTGTACAACTACCCAATGGACTTACAACATGATGAAGATGGGGTGCAAATTTTTGCAACGATGCTATTTGGCGGAAAGAGAGTGTTTAGAATCACCACCTCCCATTTTTCAATATTCTGAAGGGATGGTCAGCAGAAGCAGATATTTCTAGCGAGATTGCAGACCAGGTTGTTGGGAAGCTGGAGCAGGCTGGGATTTTAAAGAGATGGAGAACTATGCAGAACGTGTTGTTTCTTGTAAAATCGTGGAAAACGATACAACGGAATGCGTTCAAGGATGAAAAGCTGCTTAATTATGTAGCGATAGCATACGATTTAGCACAAGATGTGGGATTGATGGAGCCGTTGGATCAAGTGCATTCAAACGATGAGGAGAAAATAGGGTTGACAAACAAAGCATTGACTACGATCTGGATATTTTATTCATTGGCATGCACGCTCAATGTCTTCGTGTTTGGGTTAGAAAGTTGGTATTACAATTATTCACCTTTTCTGATATAAAATAAATAAGTCACAGACCCATCTAGTTAAATTAAATTAGTCAGGTGCTTTATCTCTTTCTTTACATTTCATTCGTGTAGAGCAAACATTAAACAGTTGTCAAAAAATATTGTAAATTGACATTTCCCCTACTTCAACAGGTTTCTGCGATGCAGAGTTACTACTGTTTTGTATAAAAATATATGTCTTCAAGTAAACTAAAATCCATCTGTAGTTTCTTCGCCTAACACGAGTTTTATATTACGCTACTAACTAAAAGATAAAGAAAAATAACGAAAAATGTTAACTACACAGTCTTAACAACCATAAGTGCTGAGCAGTATTTCATCCTCTTCAGAGTAGAAATTCTGTGGTCCGAACACTAAAGAAAAGATAAAAATGTGATCATTTAAAAAAATAATTCCTGTCGCATATTATATTGTACCTGATTGTTTTTAAGCCATACCGATCGGTGGAGAAGTTTCAGCATTGGAATTCTCGTGTGAACTTGGAAATTGTGGTGATGACGTGACTGTCACCTGCATTTTGAATTTTTCATAATCTAATTCCCCTTCGTCTTCTTCAAGTATCGGTGAGAGTAGTGGTGGGTTAGCTAAGGAAAGTAAGTGAAGAAGATGACAATTTTTCACATATTTATAAACATGAATTGTTATGTTTTACCTATGAAACGCCGAGGTGGCATCTTCCTTCCTAAGAGTGTTTTCTGAAAGCCTTTCCTTTTCCGGGCCTTCTTCCGCTGTGAACGCTTGTTGTCCTTTCTCATCTTCTTGTGAGCCTTTGTCTGCGTCGTGTTCCTAATCATCCATTTCAGTATTGCGTTAGTTTTCTCCATCTGTAACATAATTAATAGCAAACATATTTCATTATAAATGTGATTCATCATAGTGTTATTTTGGTATTTTGAATCGGCCTAATGTTACCCACCCTTTTCTTTAATTTAGCCATGTCTTTTACACTCCAGGTTTCAATACTTCTTAGTGGCTTAATGCGGTTCCTGGACATTTTGGTTAGCCTACAAAAATTACACCAGATTTACCAAACATGTGTCAAAATTAGAACTAAAAGCGTTTTTCGAACTAGTTAGTTTCGACTTACATTCCCTTGATGCTCTTGGCAGTGTATTTAGCCATTGGGAAGTTTTTCCGTTGTGGTGCCATTTTTTGGATTGCAATGGAAAGAAAGAAATAACTGAGTCTTCTAAAAAATTAAAAAATTATTGACCACGACAACGTTGTGAACTAATTCAATATTTGGAGTAAGAAAAATAATTATAACTCGATCATTATATAATTACCTATAAAAGGAAAACTATCGAGAATCAATGTTGTCCTCCTCTAAGCAGCAGCTCAACAAATGTCCAATAATTTATATAGATTATTTGTGGCACACACTCCAAACACCCAACTGAAGAAAATGCCAACTTCCGAATGAGAAGAATTGGTACACCGGCTCATCGCTTCTCCAAGCGCAGTCAAAAACTGTGGTTGCAAAAAGTGAAAGGTAAATTATACATCGGCACAATATTGAATATTTTGCATTGGTTGCTTTCAACATAGCTTACGTTGAAAATATATTCTGTGAAGGGTGCAGTGTAAGTCAAAATACGTTATTCCTCAAATTACTTCCTTTACCAATGCTCATAACTGGATTCCTTGCGTAACTAAGTCACAATGCGCATCCACGCAGGACCATGATCACATACGCATAGCTATATGCATAGCTCATGCATATGACAAACTTAACACGGAAGAACCAAACGTTTCATTATGACTAACTTAATCTAAACTGAGTCATAGAGATTACGCTTAGAACTACAAGTACACACTTCGTAAAATACGCTCTTACAATTACGTTACATTACTTCCCTTATACGTTACAATTGAATTTACGTTATTAATTATTTATTTATTACGTTACTAATTATTGTACGTTAAACGGACAACTTGCAATAAAAACCTCTTAAATTAGCCACGATATACGATAAAGGAGCTCGACATTCTATAGGAATTTATCTCTGTAAATGTATAGCGAAAGAAAGCTACAAAGATATGACACAGAGCACACAGCTTCATTTTAAATGGCAATACAGTTGCTGACACGAGTGGGGTTTGTTCTTTGTCAGCGTTACCTCTCGGTTGTTTTATTGGTGCATTTGGTTTTGAGAAACCGAGGGAGTAAATGGAAAAGTTATGAATTTTTTGCTTTTATTACCCCATGGTGCTCTACATTCATACATTGGGGATTAATTTCCAAAAGAATAGACAATTCCGGTTATTGTTTGTAATATGTCAGCAGTTTTTATGTTAGATGCCAACTGAACTGAAATTTGAATTAAATCGTCCATGCTGCATTAATATATAGTACTGGATTCTGCTAGTCTACTGTTTGTTTAAAATATTATATCCATCTCCGCCTTTATTAAATGGTATACCAACACGTTTTATTATTACAATTCTTGTTATTTTTAATAAAAGTAATCTAACTATGAGGTCCCTATGCATAAACTAAGCAGTTTTAGCTCTCTCGATCGTGTCGAGCATACTTAACACTTTTTAGAGCCCGTTTTCACCACCTGTAAAAATGTATGCATGTTTGTATTTTCTTTTGTATCAACTCACCCCACTCACCATTTTACTGGTTAAAATGGAAACGATAAGAAACCTTATATGAAAACTTTTATCTACAATCACCTCCATACGATACTAAAGCGAATATAATTACTTTCGAGGCTTACTCTTGACCCGTTTTTGAAATATGGATGTTAACGCGTTAGTAAAAATCTGTGAACGAAGCCTGTTACGTGAATATGAAATGCTAAATTATCATCACTCTGTGTTTCATGTGTATTTATTGTATGATCATAAAAATAACCAGCATCTGTCCTATCGCATTAGTCAGCCAGTTTTTATAACTACCAATGATAAACAATGATAAACAAAAAAGGGGTGCTAACATCTGGGGAAAGTGAAGGAAACACAATCTTTTCCAGAATAAATTTATTTTCATATGTTAGTTGAATGCCGTTTGAATGTCAGTTGAATGCTAATTGAGTATTTGCTGAATATCAATTGAGTGTTGTCACTTGTCGAGCTTGGAACTTTCATTTGTTGATCCACATCATGCAAGTTTTAGTTAGCAGTAATAGTAATTGATTCATGCGAATCATTTATGAGTATTAATCAATGCAAAAGTTGAAGCAACATAAATATACAAACAACTGTAATTGAAAATTATTTCAATTTATTTATTAAGTGTTAGAGAAATGCGAGGAATAGTTATTTGGTGTAAAAGATTTTTAAATTAATCTTATATTCGATACTACTCTGGTTTTGTTAATAAGAAGACTTATTGTAACAAAATGTTTATGTAAATGGTGAGGATTAAATAACAACTTAGCTAAGTAAGTTTAGAATAAATATATATCTATATCCATATATAGTATTTAACAATGTGTTTGATTACATTCGAAACTAGTAAGCTAGCACCGTCTACAGCAACAGAACTTTTGCCTGTGCCACTGGAACACCTTGAGCTTGGGAAAGCACGTGCGGTAGTTCCTTATAAGCTTCTCATCCGGAACTGGTGGCTCAACTGCAATACGCGAGCCTGGGTTCGTTCGAGATGACTCAAAGTGTATTTCTTCCAAATTCGGGAACATGACCCGGAACACGTGGATCCACTCCGTTCCGACATCCACACTATACAAGCCCAGTTCTCTGAGTTTAGGAAACGGTTGAATTTGTGATGGATCCATTTGAAACAGCTGCAAGTCACCGTCCAGATTCGCCATATCAAGCGTTTGGAGACTTTTCCGGAATTTATTCAGCAGAAGGAAAGTTTCGACTGTCAAGCGCATTCCAGGACCCATCAGATACAAAGTCTCCAACTTAGGACAGCGAAGCTTGGCTAAGTTCCTGTAGATTTTGCTGAGCTCAGCTTTCTGCTGCCCGGCGCACCTTCCAGCTCGAACAAAATACAATTCTAAACACACCAAGTTGTTGAAGCGTAGAGGTCTCCAAAGACCCCTTTCAAAAACATTGCTTTGACAGAATAGATTTGTCAACTGGTCTCCATACGCTTTTAAAGATTGGTCTTACAAAATAACCAGGTGGAATGAGACCGTGAAAATAATTAAAGTGATACAACATTAAGCTTCTGAGCTTCTCCAGAGGTGGAAAACGGGAGTGTTCCGCTGAATAGTTCTGCCATTCTGCTTCATCTTCAAGATAATTATGGTGGACGCGTAGGTCCAATGTCTGCAAGTTGGGAAGATGACCCAAGGCTCTATTCAAGTCTCCCAATACGCGTCGGATTGATAAGTCCACGAAGAGTCTAAGTTCGACAGCGTGTAGCTCGTGACCATAGCTTTGAAAAACCTCCATCACGTTGGCGAGTTGCTCTCTGTCCTCTTCGACCAAGTTAGCATCGCAATACCGTCCCAAAAATGGATTTCCGTTGAAACCTTGGGCGGCGTCCCTAAAGACCTGGATAGATTCTGGTCCCCGCAGCATGTAGGAATTCGCACGAATCCAGCGATCCCTATCTCCGTCGTCTAGTTTGGCGAGAAAGTCGTCAGCAACGGCTTTCATCTGCTTGCTCACCAGCCGACACTTGGAGACATCGCTGGGAACCAAAGCTGGTGGATATCGTTTTAGCAGGATGGGAAGCGCCTATGATTCGTGTTAAAAGCAGAAAAATGACGTTATCAATTGGCTTCTTTCTAGAATAGATTTGAATATTACTCTCCTTAAAAATGAGGTAGTTACCAGAGGCAGCAGGGCGGAAGTCTTTTGTTTCTCCAGTAAACTGTGGAGCTCCGGCGAGCGAGAGGCATTCAACAGTGAAACCACGTCCTTGGGATCTGTCAGGTTATCCAAGATGTTTGGCCAAAGGTCCTGAAAACCACATCAATTCAAAACCGATTTTTACCACATTTTTAAACACTAATGTGACCCAAACTACTTTAGTCACTTACCATAAACGCTGGAGTAAAGTAATTCCGTTTTGGCTCTCCACATCTCCTGAAACCCCATCTGCATTTTGTTGCATGGAAGAAGAGATCTTATCCTCGATTCCATTCACCTTTGACTTCTTTCGGGTGGGCTCATCATCCATTTCAGAAAATTCACCCTTGGCAGAAGTATTGCTGAGCGAAATACCCTGTTTTGAATACAAAACACAATCAAAAACGAGTTAATATCAAACAATCAACCATTTAGAGAACAAATGATAAAAAAGATTACTGTTTTCATAGAATGGACTCGTCTTCTGACTTACCCGTACTGCAGACGTCAAACAAAGAAGTTCAAAATTGATGAATGATTCAGGATTTCAGCAAATACAAAGGACAAGCTCCAAACTGGTAATAATTGTAGACAGGAACTTTGAGCACAATGAAAATGGTCTGAATGTTTCCTTAGACGAAGGATTCGATTTGAAATTGAAACGAAACGGGAACTTTCCCGGAAGTGAAAATAAAATGTTTTTACCTGTCTCGGATGAAACAATGGGCAATGTTTCTGGGAACAAAAATGGGAATAAGAAACAAAGTTTCTACTTTTCCAACTAGTTAATTGCTTACTTTCAGCAGACTGACCAGTGGACTAATTCTTTCGTGCTCGAGGCTCAATGAACAAACCGAAAGTGAATACCCAAATCAAATTTGCACTCCCTTTTATAGTAGATCGAACAAAGGGAAAGCTAATTTACATTAATTTACATTAGTTTACATAGGTCAAAGGTTGCACAAGCTATGTAAATCCTACAAGCTAACAAAAGGCGGATTAAAAGATTGCCATCTTATCAGTCCCGTAAATGGGAAAAATAGTGCAAAATTCGGAACAAAAGAAATGTGAACCTGATTTTCTTTAGAATTTCACCCAAACTGATTTACATGATGAAAATGCTGACAAAGCGTTCTCAAAACGCATGGTCAAGTGGCTAGCTTAACCTACGGTAGTATTCCACAGAAAGAAACCCTATTTTATCATAGAGACGTTTTCCACGACGAGAGTTGTAATTGGCTGTCGTTGTTCATCTGCTTGGCATTTAGATCAATCATCCATTAAGTCCAGACAATTCATACATTTGTAAAAGCAGAGGGAACTAAATGATATAGGTCGGCTGGGCCTAATTCTCATTTGAGCTTCGATTAGCAGCGCTCAAAGAACGCACCCTCCATTAATAAAGTTAGCTTACTGCATTTCATTGTGTAAAGAAAAGAATCGATATATGTAAGAATTGCAGTGTGCAGATGCATATGTAGTGTGCATATTAGAGGCACTTTGTCTCTCCATTCAATCTCGTGCAAGTTCCTTTTCAGCTTCAAAACGGGAGACAACGAACTTTATTTTTATTACGGAATTTTATTTTGAGCGTTGAAACAGAACTAACCATGCATTACTAATCCTGTAGGCGAGGTGTGTTTGATTCAATTGATTTATATTTTCTGAGAAAAGCGCATATATTCGTATGGAAACTGTCTCATTCGTAAAGGTGAAGAAGTCGTTAAATTCTGTAATCAACGTGAGCTGCTCAAAGAGCAACATCCAGAGGCATTGAGCAGATTACCCTTGTCATAAATACTCATCAATATCTGCTTGTCCCATCCTCTTGAAGGGTGAATACATGGGCTCCTTTGTTGACGTCTGAACGATTTACCTAAACAAGAATGCATGGGTTTGTAAAAGAAAAAAAGGATTAAAAGATTAGAACCTCTGGCGTATTTTGTTGTTAAAATGACAAGGTACAGGTGTTCCTAATTTCAATCTTCGAGACTGTTCACACCTGTACATCTTCAACATTTCATCATTAAGTAGGGGTATTTTTGTATCCACAAAACTTCAAGTTGTCAGCTACCAAACAAGGCTCCAGCCTGTCGGCTACTTACTTATATTTATTCTTTCCTGCTCCTATTTACTCTTCATTTTCCTATATGCAAACGCTCAACATTCACATGTGAATAACCGTGGATACCACTTGTCTCTAGATTAATAGTGGCATTTTTTGTTCGAGAGTAAGACAAGCAGTTGTGCTTATCAGCAAGGTGTGTTACAAACTTTTAGATTGATGGTTTCCAACACATAATCCATTGTTTATAGGTTTACAGTGCTTAAATCTAGATTCAATTAGAAAGGTAAACTTGATAAAAACGATAATTAAAAGCCTAAAAGGTTCTCAAAACCGACTCATTTCTACTAGCGACGCATAAATGGGAAAAAGTGCAGTGCTTGCAGACACTGCAGCAACCAACCAAGTTCTATAGCGTGGCCAGGTCTAAATGCATTCAGCGAAGGATACTTTTGCTCTCCTACGCGATTCAGCTGAAGTATTTTCCACCAAGTTCATACAAAGAATGCAAATGCATTCCCGAAATAGTATTTTATGTGAAATATATAAAATTGACCAAACACATTGAATATCAGTGCAATGCAGTGGAAAGCAAAGCAAAATTCTCACTCATGATGACGTCATGGCCATTAACCAGACTAGTTGTGTTACGTACGAGTAATATTCAGATTTTAGTCGGGTAGGTAGACAAACAATTGACTTTACGTAATCTCACCATGGAAAAAATACTGAAGAAAGATCAATGAAACCAGCAAAGTATGATTTACAACAATTTACGTTGTTCAATGCATTTCTCAAATGCAATGGTAGAATTGAAGGAAAACTCTTGTTATGTTAGATGCAGTTAGCCATGATTTGGACGAAACTGGAGCAAATTAGCCAATGCTTCCCTGCTTGTTAGTTATGGATGTGTCAAGAATCTAATTATTGCGTTTTTCTGAGCTGTAATTTATGCTGTCCTCCTGTGCTTAGTTCCTTGCAATATGATGTATGAAGATATAATTGCACGTTTTAATTCAGGCTAATCAGTTGATGTAGGAGCTAAATTGTGTACTCATATTCAAATGCAGGGTAGTAGCAGACAGGCTTGGATGGGACCATTACGATGATGACATACCTTTCGGCGATGGCTGACGAGCTAGAAGCGAAGGAGAAAATGACAGCTGAAGGAAAAGAGGAGTATTCCAAAAGAAAGACTTGTGACTCAACAAAACAGATAAATTATGAATTAATTCACAGCCTTAATGCGTTTATAGGGAATTCATACACATCGTTTTCATAGTTTACTTCATTTTTCATTATATTTACAAGAAAGTGTTTGTTTGATTAGGGATTCAAGATGTTTCAGGAAATGCGTCATTTATTCAGGTTGCCTTAATTCAAAAGTGAATCATTCCTGTGCAATCAAGACTCAATCCAACTACCTCATCACCAAGTGCAAAACTAGATACCAGCTTTCTCTCACTCAGACTTTCCAAGTGCAGCAAAAAACAAAGCAATTCATTTTTAGGCCAGCAGTCCACAACTATGTGTTTTTTCACCAGAGCTTCTCACTCTCTGTCATCACATCAATCCCACATAATTTGTAGTGCCACGTATGACATCTTCAACCATTTTTCACTTACGCAAGCATTCCATACACTGTAGAGGAGCGTAGCGCAGTGATAATAATATGTACTTAAAATTTATAATACTGACACGCATTATTATCCATCATACATACAATTCAGTTAGTTAACATACCCCGTGTGTTATCAAGTGTGAGGCGACTACTACATAGACAGGTGAAAAGATCCAAAAATTATTTTTTCCTCACAGTAACGTTATATCATCCATGAAGGACAACGTAGTTTTTCAAACAAACAATACTCCATGTGATTTCTCTCTCTGTGTTATTATGTACCTTTAGGTACATATTAAGAAGACTTTGTGTGTCGTCGTCTGTCGTCTGTCTGTCTGTCAACACGATAACTTTCGAACGGTTTGACTTTTTGAAATTCTGTCTTCACAATCGATAGATAAGGTCAAAGCGGAGGATGAGTTCGGAGATGGGTTATCTGGGGTCACGGGAACAAGGTCAAATGATAAGCGCAACTAAATTGATAAGCGTCACATATAGCTTATGATACATCATTCGAAAGGTATTACTCTACTGATGATGAATATGCATTGCAAATTCAAATCAGAACTTCCGAACAGGGTCAAAGGTCACGATTAATGTTCGCAAATGACCATTATAGCTTATGATATATCAATCGAAAGGTATTGCTGTGCTGATGATGAATATGCATTGCAAATTCAAATCAGAGGTTTTGAACGGGGTCAAAGGTCACGATAAATATTTCAATTAACCAACATAGCTTATGACACACCATTTGAAAGCTACTGCAGTGCTGATTATAAATATGCACTACAAATTGAAATCAGAAATTTCGAACCGAGGTCAAAGGTCATGCACTTTCATATGACACACTTAGGGTGTGATATATCATTCGAAAGCTAGTCCATTGAGGATTTCATTTATGACACGTTTTTTAAGCCGCAAATTACATCCGCTAAAGGTACATCGCTACATCTCGGATTGTCGGGTTTATTGAAGCCTTGTTATGTTATGCATAGCAACACATCAAAGCATACATCTAGCTATACCTACTCATTTCTTAAATAGAAAGCCTTACCTTTTCTCTGTTTGTTAGCAGAGGAACGCAAGCCAACGGTATGAAGGTATTCCCAGAACAGTGGTTGCAGAAGGTTATACATCGCAACATTTACGTACATTCTGACTTTGACCCGTTTGCAATGCTATACATTGTAACAAAACCCCATATCCTGAACTGTGCATTCATCGCTAATATAATTTTTAAATTTAGCAAAAACTCCATAAGAAGTGAGCGAGATGCTTATATAAACTTTAAAAAACCAATGCTTCCTCTGTACTTTTGAGTTTCAAGTGTACGCAACACCATCTCATTATATATTCATATGAGAAGTTGACTGCCTGCCACACACTCACCTAAATCTATTTATGTTAAGTAGCTAATGTAAATATAGCGTGTATGTGAGCGAGTTTGATGAAATAAACTGAATTCATTTAAATACACAAGGTAGTCATCCCATCATTAACTTACCTCAACGAAAAGTCAAGTTGAGAGTTCTCTTGAAGCTTTCAGGATCATTTTTCATTTTATCATTTTTCAAGTAATATTGATAACATAAGTTTACGGGTGTAGTATTACTATTATTAGATTCAGTAAGTTGTACACATAAAAGGTATCAATTCGCTGAAAATTATCAACATATTAGTAGGATATTCGTGTAATCCTAATAATAATGTGATAGTTTATTAGTTATATATAAGTGTATTGTACTACTATTTATCTAGGTTTGTCTAGCTCTGCTGTTATTGGCGTGATTGCCAAAGGTATAGGAATTCAGCATAGGTTACCGAAAACTTAGATAACTATTTTTTTCGAGCCTGTTAGTACATTATTAGGTAACTCTTGTGGTGCATCATTAGATTAGTTATTTTCACTCATGAAAGGTATCGTCAGTGAATACCATCATCATCTGCAAATTAGGTCCATATTAATGTAATAATTGGCTGGACAAAAAAGATGCAATGGCTAGATGATGTTCGTGAAGACTTTTTTGTAATTTGTTGAATTCTACTTGTCTGTGTCAGACTCTGCTTATTAATTCCGAAAAATCTCAAAAGTCGACTGCTCTAAGTTTAGCAATATTTACTTATGAAAGGTAATCATGAGTAAAACAATATTGTTTGAAATAATTCCAGTTGTAAACTATAACCCTTGTTTTGAAATCAATAGATGTCATTATAACGTACTCCAAATAATAAAATTGTAGTTTTATCAATGATTTTGAATGTATTGAACGTTAAATGCCTCAGGCATAAATTGCATTTTAAAATTTGAAGTCCTCACACCGCAGAATTATTTTATATTTATAATAACTTACGATTACTGCTTAATGTTCATAGTAACTGAAAAGGAGTAAGAGAGGTTGGTAAATGCAGATCTATAACACACATTCACAAACATTACATTTTCGGATCACTATCAAGGATGTTGAATATTGCTTGCAACATAACTGATACTACTGTTTTCTCCCGGTGTCTGGTATGTTTTTCTTGTATGATTTATAATGGCTGTTTTATGATGAGACTGAACGTCTGACTGAACGTCACGTCAATGTCTGGCTACAATCTAATATCTGCATAACTGATGATGAGTGTGTTCCAACCACTGCCTTTTGGTAAACGTTTTATTACGTGCATGAATGAATGATAATGAACAAAGTAACACCAATTGGTATCTCATTTTTATACGTTTTGATGCTGCAGCGCTTAAGCAATGCAAGACAAACAAGTTTATGATTTTTAAGGTATGACAATTTCAGTTTATTTGGGAAGTACATCAATTCTTATATTTCCTCATTAATACAAAATACCAAAAGTATCTGAGAATGAGTAACTAAATTCCTACAAAGTAGTGATAGTAGAAAAACGAGTTCTAGTATTTAAGGACATGCTCATCAGCAATAAAACTGGTTACTCGACAAACTTCATTGACAACTAACAAAATATCTATAACAAATAACCATCAAAGTAAAAACATAAGCTAGATTCCAGAACTCAAATCCCCAGACTGACTGTCACAAACGTCTCATCAATATCTTGCCAGGGCCACTGTAATACACCAAGCCCAATTTTCCGTCCTTCTGCGTTGTTCTGCTTGTTCTTTTTCCCATTTCTGATGTCTCCTTCGGTCGAAGCCTATCAAATTGTCGTCGTTGTTGTCGCCAATCGTGTTCCCTAATTGCTTTTTCATCCCACTTGGCGCCTTCATCAGTGATCAACCACTCCTCCAGTTCCGTGATGCCCCATCTGCGCAGCATCCTCCACCGTCTTTGACGATCTTCTTCAGGCTCATTGACCGTTGGAAAATGAAAGCCAGGGACGGCGTCCACCTTGTAGCTCATTGTCAGGATCTCCAGCAGCGAGAATGCGTAGCGATTTGAAGAAAGGAGAGCGCAGTGGTGAGCCCCATCCAAGCCCTGCAACAATAATAAATAGTACTACGAATTAGACATGAGAATTGTGTTGGTTTGAAGAAAAAGAAAGTAGAGCATACCGTCATGTGATATATACAACAGAATTCGGTGTAGTATCTGTAGTTGTCGCTGTCTTTTACTGCAGCATCCACACCACTCTCAGTTTCAAAGACTCCACGCTGCGTCATTGGCTGGGAAGAAGGGTGAACAAAACATGCGTTGAAGGGCTTTCCCACAGTTCGATTGCTGATATTTTTGCAGGTTCCGAACAAGCTCGGAAGTGAGACCAATAGCTGCTATCTAGTTGGGCTGGTAGGACTGGTGGCTGATGCAAAATTGGTCCGGTGATGGCTGCGAGCTCCTCGTCACTAATTTTCCGAAGCTTCGGGTTGTTCACCGTAGAAGCCACGTGAGCGTATAAGCTCAAGTCAAGCACCTTCACTGGAATCCCACAACCTGTCAAAGATTCATGAAACATTCTAAAAGTCAGTTTTCCATCCAGTTTTACACCTGTTAATTCATAATGCTCAATAAATCTTACCTGCAGCTTCAAATATCCACTCTAGACAGGCCTTGGTCGTTTTCAAGTCGGATTGTAGAGCAAAGAGATAGAAAGTTCCATCCAGCAAGGTTTTGTCGCAATGCTAAAATAAAAAAGTAGTTTTATCCCATTAAATTATTACCAAAGCACATTTATTCCAAGTATAATTCTTTGCCATTTATTTACCTGATGGAGAAAGCTTAAAATCGCTTTCACCAAACCAACGTAGTTCTGGAACTCCTCGTCAGTTCCAGTAGCCGGAATTCCGAGTTCCTTCACTCTCTCGTGGGCCTCCACTCGACGGTTCGTCGGAATTGAATCTTCTGCAATGGACGCAACAACAAAACAATAATTCAGCATTTAAAAATTAATTTGACTCAATGAATGGAATATTTTACTAGAAAATAAGTTGTACTTACTTGGATCTATGATGCGACCATAATTGTCTATTACTCCGTTCTGCAGGGAAAATGCGGTCAGCCCAATTTCACTGGGAATGTACTTCTCATCAGTGCGAGGACGTGGGTTGAAATAGGTAGAAAAGGCACACACAACGATTGGCTTTGAGGACCAGTTCTCCCAAGAAAAGTTCCAGACGATTTCCCTGTCATGCTGGTATTCTTCCAGGGCTTTTGCTTCCTTTGCCTGTGTACTCGAAAGCCTAAAAATACGAAAAAATGTGTTTAAAATTCATGAATTAAAATGTTGATGCAACTTTGATAAATGCGACTTTTACTTTTTCTTCTGTTCCAGATTCCATGCGTCAGCTCGCTCGTTGTACCGCCTGGCTGTATCTGCATATTCCAGCTTCTTTTCTTGGGATTGGTTCTAAAAGCCAGGAAAGATCATATTAGCTCATGTCACAAGAAAATAAAGTTAGAAAGCTGTCAAAAATTAGATAGTACTTTACCTTCCAATAATTGTGAATCAAGTAGGACTGAGCAACCTTCGCCATGGTCATCCTTATCCCGAGTAACTCTTCCAGTAAGGACTTCATATCTTCCATGCACACGTAGAATGCACTCTTCTTCTTCGGCTGAATCGGAGATGTCTCCAAATTTAAATTGGTGTTGGATCCAGAAGAAACAGCTTGGGCAGAAGACGCCATTGTGCTAAACTTTAAAAAGGGAAAACGTACAAATGGGTGTTAGAAGTGTTTCAAATATAATCGCTTGGGTTAGCCCAAAGTTCCCAAATAAACACAGAAATATGTTTCTTCTGACTAACTTCAAGTTGAAATTTCGAAAGTTTCCTCAAAAATATAATTGCCAGATATTTTCCTCGGAGTACGAAAGTTTTCAGAAATTTCAAGACTAAATTTTTTATATTAAGAGAAAGTTTTGAGAAAGACTTTACAGCTCGACGAAGGCGAACAGAATGAGTTGAAATCAACCCCAACCCACCTTTATATACCCCTTCGATTGCAGCCTCGCAACATGTCGTGTCGTGTGTCGTACGGGAAAGAGTAAGCTAGTAGGGAAAGAGTGCTACTTTTACTTATGCATAGAAACAGATCGAAAGCTGCTGGTACCCGAAACTTTCTGCTTCTCCATTATGATGACCTTGGAATTTCATATTTTCAAACTTTTCCTGCGATACGTACACGTACTGAAGCAGTAGTATGTAATGCATTCCCTTTAACTTTTGAAATACCTTTCTTGCTCAAAATGCTTCGTTGAAGGGAAAGACAAACTCTATCTAGATCAAGGTCATGACATATTATTATGCGCTATTATTATTATTATTATGCGCAGCCAAGTGATACAAACATCTTGATAGATTAATTGGTAACGAATCAAATTTAATTAGGCTTTATTCTGGATTGATGACTGATATACTTTACAGCCAAACGTTATCATCCTCCTTGAAAGTCGTCGTAGTAATCATTTTAAAAGCGGAGAGAGAAGTCCAAACCTGACAACTTTGATGTTGGTAACTGTCAGTTGTAGCTAGTCATTTTGAGAAAAGTTTTATTGGCTAAATATTTGGTTAACAGGTACACTTTTTAATCAAATTCGCAATGTGTGGATATGCGACAAAAGTGGATCATGTGAAAAAGCACAAAGTAACAGTATCTGTCCACCATATGAATGCGCTAGCAAGATTGTCATCATGTTAATCGCAGTGTAGACTTTAAGTAGCATTCTCATCACCGGAAGTTTTCGATAGTTACCAGTAAAAGCCAAACCACGCAACAGTTCAATCCTGTTATCAATAAAGGTCGGAGGACAAGAAGAAAAATGCTACTTTCAACTTTTTATGTCATGCATTTTCTGCCGTAATGGAAGGAGTCCATTCTTTCCCAACTTTCACACTCATTATGTGAAACTAAGGTAATCATGTCATGAAACGATAGATAATTCTGCAAACTTTTCATTGATATCCAGTTCCATCTGCTGCTAAACGCTACGTGTGTAGTGCAGTATGAGTTGACTTTTGATCATGACATTTTCATCGTTTTGAAATATCTGGATGATACGAATGCATTTTGTGTGGGTACATTGTTCGTGGTACTTCGTCTTGTCTGAATAGACACAAGTTCACTAATAAAAATGAAGCGGAATGTTAGTCATCCGTAGATGCCTGAAGTTTTTACTGTTCATTCACTCTCATTTGGCCATTTTGATTTGTCATATGTGCGATTCTGGTGGGTTGTGGAAGCCTACTATACTTACAGTTAGTGTCATAAATAAATAAATAAACATTTGTTATCCAGAGCCGAACTCATGTTATAACTTAAACCTTTAACAAGCAAAAATGGAGCACCATGATGCATCTCCAAAAGTCTTGTTTTTTGCATAATAAAATATATTATTTGATTATGTGTTGGCAAAAAAAGCGAAAGTATTCACGCTTTTCCAAACAAAACACTCTGTGTTGAATACCCCTGAAAACAAAAATTCACTTGACGATGGTTTATGTTCAGCACGCTTCCTCATTCCCATTTTATTGTTATTTAGTTTTCTGGTATGGCATGAAAAACGTAACTCTCCTCACTTTCGGCCTTCACTAACAGCTTGATACGAAGGATTGTCATGCGTTCAGCAGCAAAATCAAGAACAAGTGTTTAATGAACATAAAATTTATAATGACTTGTGAAAAACAACTGCAACTGAGGAGAATAAATGCTATAGTTCCAATTGGCACTAGGCTGTCATAATAACCCGACGTAGTCTCTCAAGTTTCATGCCACTTTACCTAATTATCTCCAAGTTCACTGCGTAACTTGAACCGGATGTAACACCAGCAGTCATAAATGTGCCGGATATGAAAATAAAACGCAAATCATCATCATATGACTTTTATAATTTTGTCAGTTTGAGTAGAGATAAGAAACTAAGAGCTCAATACAAGTTAGTATTTATGAACAGCTTTATATAAAATATACGTTGATAACGCTTGCAGCAACAACAAACCATTGTGTGCACCAAAAACCCTTGTATTCGATGACTCATGATCTATCACAATTTAAATAATGTTGTGTATACTGATAGTTGGAGTTTTGATGAGTCATTTATATATTTACAACTATACCTAAATGTTCGAAATTTTATTCATTAGAATAATTTTATACAAATAAACTTTAAAGAAGATCATCGTTTATCTCATCCCGTCATATACGAACATATCAATGCAAAAACGTTTCACTGTTTATATGTAATATACTTAAATGCATTCAGCTATGCATTCATTCATTCTAGGAATTGCTCTCTCAACTTTGCAAATGTAAAAATTGTGCATGAGTAATGTGCATGTGCCTCAAGAAACGGGAGAGGTTCCTTCCATTTCCGCAAAGCTCATTTACAATCCCTATAAAACTGATTCTCTCACTTAGGTTCGACATAATAAGGGAACATGAACTTCTGCTCCTGAAGGGAACTTTGACACAGCGAATCAGAACTTCCAGTTTCCATACTGCTACTGATTAATCGATTGCGTAATTCGCCTTCACACCTAACATAATCTGTGTTGCGATATCTCTCTTTCAACGGAAGAAGGTAATATTGTTATGTATAGCTGTACATGGTAAAGAAGCATATTTTTTTATTATATCGTCATCATTTTCCACATATATCCACCAAAGTTAATACAAAGCCTTTTGTTGTTTCTTTCAATCACTTGTGCTCAGTTCGACTAGCCAACACTTTGCTTTTTTGCACGTCTCATAAATTCTCCCAAAAAAGCTCAAATCCAAATAATTTCTAGTTCAAGCATTATTTAACAAACACATACGTATTTCATATATTCCATACTAAAAGTATCTTTCAAATCGTTTCCTTAGCATTTTCTTCCTAAGGAAACAATGACACTCTGTTTGATTACAGCTATTATCGCGATTTTAGCGGGAGTACGAGGTCAGTTCTCATTAACATTGCTTCATATCTAGTAACTGCTGGTGAATTTAAATTGTTATTTATGAAAGCATGCATATTTTTTATTCTAATTTTTAGGTATACATTGAAATGCATCACCTGCATAAGAATTGATTGTTTGACGATCCGAATCATCCACTGTGTGCTGAGATGTGCATCTACAAACGGAACTTTTCCCTTTATACTATTTCAATGCAAATGCAAACTTCCCATGTGTCCCGAAATCAATGACGTTGCCGGATGGTCGACAATGGAGTTGGAGGCTGGAGAGTGCTCGGCGCTCAAGGCCAAGCAAGCAACCTGTGCAGTGGGTAGGATACGAATAATGACAGAGGATGGTCATCATATTACCATGTTACCATCATGGGATGTGCAAAGCTTAATCTTCTTCGTCGTGCTAGTATGGGAGTCAAGAAAATGTGACCATGTCAACATGACCAGCCAAGGCATCAAATCTGGCCCATTTTTTCGGGTAGAAATTGAGCATTGTCATGAATCATCCACGCTTTGCAATGACCAACACTACTGCATAGATAGAAAGATGAGTCTCATCAAAGAGTATTACCCCAGGAATGCCATGCCGGATTTGGACAGTTGCTCTTCGATTTGCAATCGGTTTCACAATCATTGTATTGCCCTCCTCTTTGCAAAGTGTTTGTGGAATCATTACACTGTTCATCCTATGATCTTTCGGCAGTGCAACAACTATAACGATTATATCGAGAGTGAGTGAAAGTGTAGGAGATGCGAGCACAGACCAAGCAATCCTGGATGAATCTATGCACATCATTAATGACTAGTAGGTCTTATGGTTGTAAGGATTTAATTCCTATAATTACGTAGAAGTAGTTGGACTATGAAAAATTGTCCATGGATGATATGAATAAAAATTTCAATGTGTGTGCTCAATGAACACCCTTCTTTTTGCTTTTTTTGTTCTGCAACCCGATTAGTCTAACAGAATACGACTCAATCACCGTGATTCATTAATATTTGTTCACAGTTTTGCTTGTGTTGAAAGTTAGCTACGAACAATGTTGAAACATGCCATGTATGAGGAACGAGGTAATGCATCTATAGTAAAAGAAGCGTGGCTAACGTTTGCAGTTACGCGTTTACTGAAACTGGCAATGCATACGTGTCTGTGACAAATGTATAGTATGTGAACGATTTAAAGAAAACCAACTTTTGTTTCCATATACGATATAGGTGGCTAAGCTCGTTATCTTACTAATTGCGGTGTGGATGTTAATTAGCATTGTCATCATCACCAGTTTTTGATAGTTGCCAGTGAACGCGAAAGCACACACGTAGTCAACCCGTTAAGCTCATAGTAGAATGACGATGAGAAAAATGCTACTTTCACCTTTTTATGTCATGCATTTCTTACCATAATAGAGTGATTCCGTTCCTTGCAATTTTCACTTCTATAAAATGCACCAGAACACCATGTAGTGTCATGAAACGATAGACAATCTGCAAAATTTTCAGTGCTATATCCTGTTCCATCTACTGCTAAACGCGTAGTGAAGTATGAGTTGATTTTTGGATGCCCAACATACCATAAACTAATTGTGTTTAGCATTTTGCAAAGGCCTATTTAGAACCTACAATGCATAATTATTCTCATATCCGTCTGATCTTTCTGATCAGGAAAGAGCTTAGTACATGAGTCTGAAGCCCCATGGTTTACTAAAGTCATCGACGTGACACACAAATTTAGATTGCTGCTACCATACCATTTGCGTTAGGTAGTCACATCAATAGTCGGAAGATGCATTTCCCTACCGTGAAGTTGTTCCACGTAGATTTGTTACACCGTTAAATCTCATTCAAGGAACAACCGTTAACATGAACGCTGATACACTCCCATTCGCATATAGTAGAGCGTTGCGATTCCTAATCATTAAATTGTGTTATTAGAAGTCTGTGAAACTGTCACAGAAGCTATTCCGACTTCAGAATTTACGCTAGACCTTGGAACTCGACATTTTCGTTCACATTTGAAATATTCCCTGAAAGGTTCCACTTCGTATTATAATAAAATTTCATATTGTCATAATTAACGTCAAGAGTGATTTCAAATATATAAATATAATCATGTATTACCAAAGCTTAATTCATTTTTAGCGTTGGGCAGATTGCCTGGATGGACTTCACTCAACAAAACACTCATATTCAAGAGAACCAAACCGTTTTCTTGTCTTTTTGAGTAATTTTCTGGTGAAATTATTTCACCAGTATACTCTAGCACAACTTTTCCGGACTAAATGAACTTTTTGGGTTTTATACCAACACCAAGCTTGTTTTCAAACAGAGTTGAACAGAGAAATGAGAGAACTTCTCGTATCCTAAAACTCCACTATTTTACAGATTTTCACTTCACAATCTTAGGGACACAGTTTAATTTTATTAAAATGCTCACAGCACTTTTCCCTACACGTTACTCTCTGACACTTGCATTGATTCGAAAACAAACTTTCAAACTCCATATTCTCCTGATTACAACTGAATAAAATGACGCACTTACTTGACTCCGTGTTGATGTACTCCCTCCCTCTCTTCTTAACAATTTGCTAACAACCATCTTAAATTTCAGTTAACTTTTAATAAAAACAAAATCTACAGTCTCGGGTGACATATCAAAACAAAATCAGAGATGCTCATATGTTCAGCTCAGCCCGCCCGCTGTTTAATTCTGCCCCAATAATATCTGTTTAGCTTTGTCTATCAATACATTACATTACTTGTGTCATGATTTTCATACTTGATCAGCGAAATCATTTTTATACACACTGCTATACTTTCAATCAATTAGTATTAAAACAGCTTTTATTCCTTTGCAAAAATACATGAGCAGGAACGAGTAAAGTTTAGTGGATTTGCAAGCGAAATAGCCCTTGAAGTTAAGCCTGTTTATAACGTGTTTATCTAGAATCCAGATATTCATCATCAAGACATATTGAAATGACATAAACCTTCATCACAAGAAACGCATAAAAGCAGCCTTCAAAATAAGCCAAGAATTCTACTTTCATATCACATAAATAAAAATTGTTTGTATGCAAATCTAGTGGTTGTTGTGGATGATGATACTGATCTAATATGTTTTCAGGTAGTGTCGTAAATACATTAACGCCTGATTTGATCTGTAACTGGAGACGTTTTTGAAAGAGAGTCAGAGCAATGGTCAGACTGTACAATGTATACAGTGTGTACTTGTATACATATTATGTTATTTGTCACTTGATTAGACTTTGAACTACCTAACTATGCGGCGAATATTTTGTAAAATTTTGTACCTGTGGCAATTTGCTGGCTTGACTACTATTCACGCAAGTTTCATTTGTCGAAGGATGATCGTCAATATTTTACACATTTCTATTTATAAACATTTTAATGCAAAGATTGGCTTGGCTTGGCTTAAATTTTAATTAATTCAATGTATTTGGCAAGCAAAGCGGAGGTATTCATGTCATTTACCATTAAATCACGCTACGTCGAATACCCATGAAAATGCAAAAGTATTTTGCAAAGTATTTTGCATAGGCATTCATTGTCATGCAAGCAAACTTTACGGGGTTTTATGTTCCACACGCTTTTCCCATTATGATTTTAATGTGTTTAGTATCTGGTATGATATGAGTCACATAACTCACGTCACTCTCAGCCTTTAGAATCAGCTTGATACGAAGGATTGGCATGTAGTCAGCAGCAAAACAATATGTTTGATGACCATAAAAGATATTATGACTTGTGAAAAACAACTGCACTGAGAAAAAGCACGGTGGTTTCAATTGGCACTAGGCTTTCATAATAACACGACGTTTTTTCTCAAATCTCCTCATTTAGCTTTTGGTGTCACCCGTTTCTCGTGATTGAATATCGCAAGCAACCCAACATTTCTTCAGGTAAGCACCGATTCATTTTTCATCGTATGTATATTTTGCGTAATCTTTCACAGTTTTTCTTTGTCTAGGATGATCCATCTTGTTGAAAACGAACGTGGACAAAGGGAACTGAGATTTGAAGGAGCTTTAAATGAAGGTGGAAATAGAACTGGAAAACCCTTAAGTGCGACACAACAAGTCATCGTCATATTCAATTTGGCTACTCTCATGTTCGTCGTTTTGATGCTGGCTTGGAATGTCTTTTGCTGCGTACGTGACCATGTTTTTTGTTGGATCGCATGCGGAACTTGCAATTTCAATTTGGATGCGGATTCAAACATGCATGATTTGTGTCTGGACAGCTCAGATTGCAAGTAGAGATTGAGCAATTACATGGCTTTGTTGGTTGATGAAACGATATAGGTGAATACTAGATTTATTTGTAGCCGGACGAATTTAAATTTTGTTGCAATGTTTTTGTAGTCAACGTCATTAAAAATGTTTCCATTACTTTCCATATAAATCTTTTCCATAATTTTACCATCATTTCTATAATTTGAAAAGGAATTTTTGAGTTAATAAAATAATCAGCAACTCGACGGTAACAAATGCTCGTTTGCCAATTTTCACAGTTGATAGTTTTATAGCTAATACAAGGATGCGTCTCAGCTACACACACCTGTATATTATTCATGAAAAGTCAGTAAAATTTACGGTTGTTGCACACTGCAAATGAAATGATATGAGCATATTTGTAGAGGTTCGTGTTCCTTGTCATTTTTTACCATTTTTCCTGGCTCCCATTTATGGTAATTTATGGCGAATGATGATAAACAACTGTCAAATATTTAGCACTCTCAAGCAAAGCAAATTACCTTGTTCCATTTTTAGATCGGAAACTATACACCTGCAACTAGGCTGAAAACACAGATATTTTTTCAAAACGAAAAGAGTTTTGAGTGTAAAGTATGCTTCGGCTCAGGTTTTCCCGAGGTCCATTTCTTATTTTAAAAATGAATTATACTTTTTGTCCAGCTCATCATCATCATCAACAAAATGGTTGTTGCAGAGTTGTTGAGCTGAACAATGAATATATCCACAATCCACGTGGACCTGCTTTTGTAGCCACACCAAATAGCATAAAATTTTTTACCGTGCATCATCTTACAGAAATTATGGACATGAAAAGGGTTATGTTGCTCGCTTCGACTTTTGAAAGAGCTATAAAATCTCTCAAGCCACGTATCAAGCCTCAACCTGTATTTTTTCCTCTTCATCCGACAATGGAAAGGTAGAGATTTCAGTGAGATAATATGTGAAGGATGAACCAAAGTCAAAATGAGTTGCATATAACGCATAAACTTATATTACATAAAGTCGCGAGCATTCGGAAAGATCACATATTTAATACAAGATAAATGAATGACGTCGTGTCAATATGCCATTGAAATAAAATGCATCCGTGTAACCAAAACAGAAACAATAAAACTCATGACATCTAGCCAGTAACCAGTGCTCTTCATATTGAAATCCCTTTCCCGTTTTATGGGAAAGGAAAACGACAAACAATTAGCATTCCCTCTTTTTGTTAACTTGAGAATACAAACTACTTACTAAATTACTGACTAGAAATTAGCAGTAAACATCTTCAGAATTCATTAAACTTGCAGGAATCACTTTATTCAAAATATTATGGTGGCAGTGATTCCTGCCACGGTCATTTTCATATGGAAAGATGTTGGATGCCACACGGTGTTGGTTTATGAAGCTCAGGACACATTAAAATGACACTATTGCGTGTGAAGGTAAAAATGCTAATTTATGGATCCATCATTACTATTCATAGTAATTAAGCTGACCATTGCATTGCCTTTCATTAAAAATGATGTAAAAATATGCCCAAATGAACAATTATTCATCTGTAAACTAACGACTTTTTTGTTGGGTTTGATGACCGTCCATCTAATTTCCATCTAAATGTTTGATTTTTGTCGGTGTCGGCTGAGAGTAAGCTTAACAACTTCTAATTATCCCTGATGTTATTTCACATGTTTGTCAATGTGCCCCAATCAATGTTAGATGCCATCATCCCTTTTCTGCTTCAGGATATCCTTCAATCTGAGAACTGGGTTGCAATGTGGGGTGTTTGTTTTATCGTCTTTGGCAAGTTTGTCTGCTTCGATAGTGTTTTTCATTTTCTAATAAAAATATTTCCGAACGCAAATCTGTAAAATTGGCAAGGGGAGAGCCATACTTGTTTTTCCTACCATCGTTCCAAAGTTCCTCGTTACTTTCAACTAAAGGTAATATGGGAAGTCTTTGCGTAATTCTTTTGGAACGGAATAACTGGAGACTGCACGCGTTCAATTATTTCTCTCATATCAGTTAAAATTTGAAATGGGGTACGTAACAAGGACATACATTCATGAGAACATCTAAAGCAGTAATCAAAATTTGGTTTCTCCAAAAAAAAATTCTACATCCAACAAGTTTTTAAGGTAAAAGTAAATTTCAATGAGCACTCGCACTGATGTACATTTCTCCACCTATTTAACACAACAACTTCTTGACTGAGGAGTGCTACCATCAAATACACTATGAAGACTCACGAGCAGAATGTACAAGCTTATTATCGGTCACATTCAAAATGTGTACTGGGTCAATGGTATGTAAATTTCCTACTAAACAAAAATGTATAAAGTAAAATGAACCACAGCCTGAGCATAATAACGGGGTTCCTTTTCTTTTCTGAAGTTTCTCACTCCTCCCAGGCAAGAGTTAGGCTTTTCAGTCTGGGTGGTTAATTTTGTTAATTCACCTGAGGGTTCTCTTCATTCTTTTTCTTAGTTTAACATAAGGCTCCCAATTGAATTACTTGATGGTATGTCGTGACCTGAAATACAAAAGCTGATGAGTTTGACAACAGTAAGTGAAAGGTGACATGCAAGAGTCAGTTCTCATTCTCATTCACAGAATTTTATGAACGTCCAACAAGCATGCATGGAGTCGTTTGTTACGAACAAAGGAGTATAGCAGCATTGCTGAGAGCATACTCTCAATATCACCAACTGCCTTTTTGGCCTTTTCCACATAAAATGAAGATATTGATGAAGCATTCCTTTTTGTATTGAGATGCATGATGCAAATGTGACAGTAATCCTTTTGTCTTATCATTGTTACATACAATACGGTTATAAATGTGTCATGTCATCTGTCTGTCAGATATTAAATTAGACGAGATGCAGAGGAAGGTAGACAAATTCTTATTTGAGTATGAATATCCTGGAAGATACAGGAAAAAAACACCCATGACAGACTCTGAGCTTGCAACAATCAGAAAAAAGTATGGAATTCTAACGGTTAGACAAAGAAGAGATAGTGTTATTTTAAAATCTTTGCACACAAAATTAGTGAAAAAGGAGCTAGATATTTCTAGTCGTACTTCCAGTAGGAAAATACCATTACTGAACGTTCCAAAATTCCATTCTACGGTGTTCAAGAATTCGGTTAGATACAGGTCAATTTCATTGTGGAACAGCTTACCAAAACACTTCGATGTAATTAATTGGTGTAGAACAAAATTCCTGGAAGAATGTATGAAAACGTTATGTTAATTATTTATTTAAGTTTAATTTAACCTCATGTCATATTTAGTAATAATTAATGTAGCTAGTTGATGTTTTTAACTGCGGTGTCGCTGTTGGAAGAACAGTACGTGTACTGAAACGGTTTGCCCCTCTGGGGATCGACACTTGAATAAAGAATCAAATCAAATCAAATCAAA
This sequence comes from Orchesella cincta, assembly GCA_001718145.1. NCBI lineage: Eukaryota > Metazoa > Arthropoda > Collembola > Entomobryomorpha > Orchesellidae > Orchesella > Orchesella cincta. The sequence goes on along the minus strand of LJIJ01000797.1, from coordinate 43,566 downwards.
TCAAAAATTTATAGGTTTGTAAATCGTACTTATTATTTGTACACATTTATACGCAATATATCGTAGGTGCGTCGTATAATATACAACGTTTGAAATCAAAAGGCTTTTGAAAAGCCTGTAAACATGAAACTGACGATTTACAAGATTGCGAGTAATGTGGCAATGAACATTATATGATGAGTTCGGTACATTTTTCCTTCAATTGCAAATAAATGTTATCTATGTTACTTAGCTCGATTCATTATACTTCCAACAAAACAATGTGTTTTTCCTGAGCGTTACTAAATGCCAAACTACGTACTATGAAGTAGCACTGCAATTGGCTTATGCATAAGATATGAAGGCCTTTATAAATTCTCGTTCATCGTCCATTCACCGAGATATCAGATATAGTCAACAAACGACAGGAAATACCTATCTTAGGTTCCTGCTAATTAGCTCAATTTGCATGTGTCCCACTATCGGGGATCATGAAGAGCGTTTAGTCTCCAATGCTGTCCAATTTTTCAATTTCATGATTTTATAAACAGAAGTACAAGCATGCCATCCTCACCTCAGGTACGAAATTTATATATTCATGCAAATTTGTAAATGAAATGCAAGAAAAACCTTGTATGGGTTTCTATCCGCAGCAATCCGTTATCAGTCTCAACTTCCGGACTGAGGATGGTTAAAAGCATCATCAGCTTATTCCTGGACTCCTGCATCTTACAGAAAATCCATTCCACTTATTCTCCATCCGTTAATTGACAGAAGAGGTAGTATTCTTTCACACTTGTTCTCCAGTTTTTCAAATTATTTTAATTGTTGAGTTTAGCAAAAAGGAAATGGCTAATTCAGGTAACATAAATTTCTTAGAGCAGCGAGCCTCTGCTGGTCATAGATCCGCGATTCGGTGTTTGGTGCAACATTTGAGCTCGGAAAATAGGGAAATGAAGTGCCAGGCATTACTCGTTTTAGGTAACTCTACAACCCTACTAAACATGAAAAAATAATATGTGAAATGTTGAAAACCTTCAAAACTGATGGATAATCTTTATTTTCATCAACAGCAAAAATTATGGAAGCTAGTGAGCCATTCAACCTTGCAATTATAGATTGTGGAGTCATGGACCCACTTCTCTCAATTTTTCAAGCTGCTAGCACGGAAACAAACTGTGGACATTTTCAGGTATCCAGGAAATATTCTACCTAAAAGCATACTGATCATATTATGAGTAAATATAATAATGTACCAATTCACCCCACAAACCCTAAAACCCCACTGTTTGTTATAGTTACTTGAGGGTGTAACTGCTGCATTGGGTTTCGCCACATACAATAGACGGGACATGATTGAAAAATTCTTTCAAAGAACTGGACTCGTTCAAAAGATGATAAACTTGCTTTTACATGGAGACAAAAAGGTGTGTTAAATTAGCCATCTACGAGATTGTATTAGATGTTAAACAATGGCCTTTTGCTTTTCAACTTTGAATTTTTTAAATGTTCTTAGATAAGAGCCAACGCGTTCTACGTAATCTCTCGCTGGGTTTCCATTGCTGGCACGGACGCGCACACGAGAGAAGTATTGAGATTGGGAGTAATAAGAAAACTCCCATTATTTCTGGAACTAAACAATGAGCAACTTATTCACCAGGTATGTACTAGTTTTATTCTTGCATCAAATACTATGGTATAAAACATGTTTTTCAATTGCGATTCTGCAACTGCTAGCAATTCTACTTAATTTTTCAGGCATCACTTCGATTTTTATCGAATGTGGTGGCAGATTCTCGGCACGGAGTTGATGAAGTGATCCGTTCAGGCCTGGTGGACTTTATTTTATTTGACGTGAAGCAGGTTTGTCTTGTATATTAGTTAATATGCAGTTTTTGTACTTCTTAGTTTGCAATTTCTGAAGAGGATAACTAAAACTACATTTAAAATCAAATTCTTTAGGGATCAATCCTTAATAAAAAGGAATGTGTGTGGACCATTGCGAATATGGTACATGCTGGCTCTTTGGACCATCGGCTCATGATTGATGCTAAAGTTATTCCCTCCTCCAAAATCTTTTGTCTGGCGAATTCCGAGGTGATGCTGAGGTGAGGGTTGTTGCATTTTGTATTTCAAAATGTCGACATGTGTGCACTAATCAGATTTTAATGTTTTTCTAGATTTCTGGGATAATTAAAGCAACACTTGATATGTTTGGAGCTTAAAACCAGACAATTATTGACTTGAATATCCAGTTGGGTTCACCTTTGACTGTTTCTTTACCTTCAAACCCTTTTTATGACTTAAACTTTCTCCCTTTATGTTGAATGTAGTCCTACCAATAGTTTATTTTCAATTGCCCAAGCTAGTTGCTTTATGTTCAAAGAACTTTTTATTATGGTAAAGTTGTCCATACAATTGAGAAAAATAATTATAAAATGACTATTTATATGCAATTTACTTCGACATGTTCCAGTCATCTCATTTGTCATCAAATTTGCTTTCAGGTTGAAACACTTTGCATAACATCACGTGTTAACTTTTGCAACAAAGTTAAACCGAAGTAGAAGTATGTACTTATAAGTGTAACAAAGCTGCAATACGTGAATATGCATTTTATGTAGGTGACGTACAAAACAAAAGTTGCATATATGTAGATTCAATTGTAAAATACAACTACTCTCGCACGCTTCGCATCTTGTTTTCGCACATTAAATTAATACTCGCCTGCCGAAGCATCCACCAAGTGCTATAGTCGCATCAGTGCTCACTTTCCACCGCTTGCTTGGAACATTTCGAGACGGAAATTTAGTCCTTGTTAGTGACTTGTTATTTATGACTTACAAAGTTGACATTGGTATTGAACTTTTTGCTGCGAGGTCATTATCCAAAAAAGGCTGTTTGGGTGGAAATGCATTGCCACTGGGATGCATTTCTTTAGATTAACAACATAAAGCATTTTTCGAATTTTATTGCTCGTGAATTATGTTAAGATGGTGCACCAACTTTGCAGGATGGTGCTGATATATATATGGCTCATCTACTCTACAATTTTGAACGTGCACCTTCATCTTCTGATGCGGTGTCACCTGTCCCGTCAGAAATCCAAAGGTTTATATAGCACGGTGGCTCAATAACGGCACATATAAAACCTCATGTCTCTTTGTCTGCGAATCCCTCTGATGAGAGATGATCCGCTGTCCTTTATGATGTCAAGGTCATACTCCCACTTATCCGTCTTTCGTCATCGTCATCGGTTCCAGCAGCTGTCTCTTCTGCTCCAGTGATCGTATCCTTAGTTTCAATAAAATGGTCGGCTGCTTCCATCTAATTATGGCATGTACTACATGCAACGAGACAAGAAACAGCTCTTGGGATATGAGACATGATACAATAATAGACAAAGAGTAACCCCAAGACCTTGTTTCATCATCAGACTGGGTTGTATTTACATGTCTGTATGAGAGCTGCCTCTCTGTGTATGCACCTATATACAGATCCTACCGCAATCTGTCATCATTCCACTACAAATCTCGTAAATTTTCAGGTGTCATAAAGCATAAAAAAGTGCGTGCGTAACCTTCACTTGCTTTACTTCACTTTACCTTGAGCCATATGTATAGCAGTATCGTTACCTTTAGGTAAAAAACAACAAAGCGAAACGAAGGAACAAAGAGAATCTGGACACTCTCCCAATAACCTGAAATACATGCGCATGCTATAAAGCTGCAAGATGTTTTCGTAATGAAGATGCTGTGATAATCCGAATTGATAAGACGTATTCTCTCTTGGGGAATTATGCTTGGAAATTTGTAGCCTGCGAAAATAAGCTTGCAAGAAATGATTTAGGCTCACTTTGTTTGTGTAGGAAAATGCTTAGACAAAATTCAAGAGCTTTGTAGAGATCCGGTGAGACGTCGACCAGTTCTCTCACAATAAGCAGGGCTGATAAAAATCTTGCATATAAGTTATGAATTAACTGTAAGGGCTTCCAAATTATAATATGATTTGGAACGAGAATTGTTTGAAATATAAAATACCCATGTACATTTTATTTCCCCGTTTGTATTCACAAAATGTAAAGGTATATTAAATTGGAACACAGATACACGTCAAATCAAGACGACAAACAACAATGACAAGTGACTTGAACTAGTTCTGGATCGCATTGTGGAAGTGAGCTCTGCATTGCTGCTTCAACATATCTGTCCGATAGAAAGCAGCCTCACAAGTCCCACATTTGTACGGTTTAACACCTGAAATAAAAGAAATATTAATTTAGCAAGTAGTATCATCAATTAGCATGAGTAAGTAGCAATAAATCGTGGCAGGTTGAGTTGCATACCTGTATGAATACGAAGGTGTCGTCTGAGGCTTGCCTGTTGTGCGAACACCTTGTCACACTCCACACATTTCATTGTTGAAGCAAATCCCTTTTGCTTTTTAGCTCGGGGTCGACTTCTGTCGGGCACACTTCTACCACCATCATTTTCATCCCCCTGGTTTGGAAGGGACGACTCAGCAGCTACAACCGATTTCGCCGGCGCTGGTCCAACAATTTGGAACTCCTCATCACATCGTCGGAGTAATATAATGCATTGTGGAAAGTTGCTGAAGTCGATATTGGGTGGAGGAATGGGTGGAAGGTCAGTCAAACTTGGAGGTGGTGGCGAGTCTTCATCTTCAGATCTTTCTGTAATTAGTCTCATGTCTTTTAGCCATATTGATCCTCTGCGAAAGTGGCCCTGCTCAAATAGAAACCAAATTTTATACACCTTGCCCTGATATCTGTGACGATTCATGATAACAAAAATTAATTAAAAATTCGTCAAAGAGTGGCTGTTTAGACAGAAAACGTTAAAACTACAAATACACACTGACACTTACTCGCTTTCGTTTCAAAGTTTTCATTCTAGTTGATAAAGCTTTAAAAAAGACTACCAAAGATTCTCCTACACTATTGCTCCTTTTGCTGAAATTTTAGCCTGGCTCAAGGGAAATTGTTGAAAAGTTGAAGAAACTGGCAATTTTTTTAGCAGTTGTCAGATAATGTGGTTTGAAGGCAAAACATGGATTCGTATTCATCAGTTTCTTTTTACTCGCTTGCGTGCCAAAGCAACACGCACACCAGCCTGCAAGAATTATGTGAAGCAGAATAGAGAGCCGTTTTGGCTCAATCATTAACAAGGTTTTAAAAGTGACCAAACAGACATATACATAGTTGATAGCTAACACACTCAGCATCCTACGAATACAATAGCAACTCTGCATTTTTTACACGAAGCATTAACGGAACCCATCCTAGTGATACTTTTACATGCTAAAAATTAGCACAGAGCAAACAACAAGACTGAAGCAACATTGGAGTTATCATTAACATCGGACTGTCTCAATTTTTTGAGTTTTTGAACACAGCGAACACATAAAGCTGAAAGAAATATGAAAAGATGCGAATCTGTTGTAATACATATTCCATATTATGGAGTAAGAACAGGCGCAGAGGGGCTGAAAGGGAGAGGGACTTGGGGGAGCTCAAAGCGTCATGTGAAACATGAAGATAACGATTCATAATTTGCCTAATGTGTTCCCACGGGGGTGCCATGTACGCAGAATACGGTATCTTGTATATAAAATACATTTAATTCTTTTACCCACAGGAAGAAACTGCTTTTAACAAAGCAAATAGGCATAGGAAAAGGATGAGAGTTATGTGATAGTCATGCAAGTTAATGCAGTTGTCATATTAATGCACTAGATTTTTACAGGCATATATTTGTTTCCACACACCATATATCTTTCTAGCTTGCATTACATAACACAACTATCAAGTATGGGGTAATTGGCCCATATTTCATCAGCTATGAAAACTAGTGAATGAGTAAGCGAGCTCGGATTCCGGGAATCCAATTAAGGTACTATTTTATTAGAAAGGAAATGGAGTAGGAATGAGCTGTTTGTAGCATGAGATACAATAGCTTCTGTGATATTTCAAAAAATAAACTGCAGTTCATGCATCTTTTAATTACGTGTCGCTGGTGTATTGAATTTTCTGCTAAAAGATGAGAGCAGGAGGAGGTGCTGTAAAAAGTATTGGCTAAAAGTGTTGCCTATGTCTGTATTTCACTACATTTTGTGGCGAGCGGACGTGCAATAAAGTTACAATAGGATTCTCAGTTTATTGACCTTTTTCTACTTCTCTTCTAACCATATTGGTTGTTAATTCATACTTTTTGTGCCAGGATTTTAACACCACCAAAATTTATTTCTGCTTCCACGTTACGTCTCTGACATCAGCCAAATATTTCTGTAGACCCAAATTCTTACAACTCCAAAATCATCATGACTGCCTGCGTCAGAACTATTCTTATGGATTTTAAATTAAAGCCATACGGAACGAATAATATAGGTAGTCCATCCTGATTGGAGCATTTGGAATTTATTTATGGAATTGAGCACTAACCTACATTTCATTTTTTATTAGCAGGCTTCAGGGGAGTGGAGAATGTGATCGTGGGAAACCTCAGAACTTTGATGAATGCTGAACCACTGGAAAAACTGGTTGGGAAGGAGATTTCTCCAAATGGTGACAAACTTGCTGTTTATTCCGGTCCACGAGAAAGTACAATCACCATCAGGAGCTATGCAAACGAGCTGCATAATGCATAATTAATTCAATGTATTTGGCAAGTAAAACTGAGGTATTCATGTCATTTCCCATTAAATCCCGCTACGTCGAATACCCATGAAGATGCAAAAGTATTTTGCATAGGCATTCATTGTCATGCAAGCAAACTTTACGGGGGTTTATGTTCCACACGCTTTTCCCATTATGATTTTAATGTGTTTAGTATCTGGTATGATATGAGTCACATAACTCACCTCACTCTCAGCCTTTAGAATCAGCTTGATACGAAGGATTGGCATGTAGTCAGCAGCAAAAACAAATGTTTGATGACCATAAAAGATATTATGACTTGTGAAAAACAACTGCACTGAGAAAAAGCACGGTGGTTTCAATTGGCACTAGGCTTTCATAATAACACGACGTCTTTTCTCAAATCTCCTTGTTTAGCTTTTGGTGTCACTCGTTTCTCGTGATTGAATATCGCAGGCAAACCAACCTTTTTTCAGGTAAGCACTTATTCATTTTTCAATGTATGTATTTTTTGCGTAATCTTTCACAGTTTTTCTTTGTCTAGGATGATCCATCTTGTTGAAAACGAACGTGGACAAAGGGAACTGAGATTTGAAGGAGCTTTAAATGAAGGTGGAAATAGAACTGGAAAACCCTTAAGTGCGACACAACAAGTCATCGTCATATTCAATTTGGCTACTCTCATGTTCGTCGTTTTGATGCTGGCTTGGAATGTCTTTTGCTGCGTACGTGACCATGTTTTTTGTTGGATCGCATGCGGAACTTGCAATTTCAATTTGGATGCGGATTCAAACATGCATGATTTGTGTCTGGACAGCTCAGATTGCTAGTAGAGTTTGAGCAATTACTTGGCTTTGTTGGTTGATGAAACGATATAGGTAAACACTAGATTTATTTGTAGCCGGACGAATTAAAATTTTGTTGCAATGTTTTTGTAGTCAATAAAACCATTTAAAATATTTCCATTACTTCCCATTGAAATCTTTTTCATAATGTTACCATTATCTCTGTAATTTGAAAAGGAATTTTGAGTCAATAAAATAATCAGCCACTCGACTGTAAAAAAAGCTCTTTGCCAATTTTCACAGTTGATAGTTTTATAGCTAATACAAGGGTGCGTCTCAGCTACGCACACACCTGTATATTATTCATGAGTCAGTAAAATTGACGGTTGTTGCACACTGCAAATGAAATGATGTGGGCATATTTGTAGAGGTTCGTGTTCCTTGTCATTTTTTACCATTTTTCCTGGCTCCCATTTATGGTAATTTATGGCGAATGATGATAAACAACTGTCAAATATTTAGCACTCTCAAGCAAAGCAAATTACCTTGTTCCATTTTTAGATCGGAAACTGTACACCTGCAACTAGGCTGAAAACACAGATATTTTTTTAAAACGAAAAGAGTTTTGAGTGTAAAGTATGCTTCGGCACAGGTTTTCCCGAGGTCCATTTCTTATTTTAAAAATGAATTATACTTTTTGTCCAGCTCATCATCATCATCAACAAAATGGTTGTTGAGCTGAACAATGAATATATCCACAATCCACGTGGACCTGCTTTTGTAGCCACACCAAATATCATAAAAAATTTTACCGTGCATCATCTTACAGAAATTATGGGCATGAAAAGGGTTATGTTGCTCGCTTCGACTTTTGAATGAGCTATAAAATCTCTCAAGCCATGTATCAAGCCTCAACCTGTATTTTTCCTCTTCATCCGACAGTGGAAAGGTAGAGACTTCAGTGAGATAATATGTGAAGGGTGAACCAAAGTCAAAATGAGCTGCATATAACGCATAAACTTGTATTATATAAAGTCGTGAGCATTCGGAAAGATCACATATTTAATACAAGATAAATGAATGACGTCGTGTTAATATGGCATTGAAATAAAATGCATCCGTGTAACCAAAACAGAAACAATAAAACTCATCAAACCAGTAACCAGTTCTCTTCATATTGAAATCCCTTTCCCGTTTTATGGGAACTTGTGAAGCTGTTGAGAACAAGCAAAATACATAAATGGAAAAAGGTAGCTTATAGGTTGTATAGGAAAATCCAGCAGTTACATCATTGTCATCACGACACTGATACATCGATGGCTTGTACGCATATGCTTGATGTTGTATAATGAAACATATTAGCATAACCTAATTCAGACAAAGAGACTAGATTAAAACACTTGGAATGGTGATTTGCATACATTCACGACATTCACCTGTGAATATGTCAATTTGAGTGTTGAAATATGTTGCCACCAAAAATGAGACTATCTTTATTCACTTTTTGCAGGGAGTTTGAAACAGAAAACTCATATAGCAGTAGTGATAATTCTTTCACCCCAAGCAGGCTTCAGAGCTCCAGTTCCCCACGTGTTATCAATGAAACTTTTTAAGGTGTGAACGTCAGTTTACTGGAAGAATCGTGTGATGAATATGGCCTAACTCCGAGCATCCGTAATAGCTCAACAGATGAAGCAGTCTCACCTACTTTCCCTCAAAACGAAGAAAGTCCAATGGCTCTTCAAAGGTCAGGCGTCAAAAAGTTGGAGGTACCCCTTCCGTCAACTTTAAGCGCCTATGACTGTAACTAGGCAGTCGTTTTTGGCATTTGGAGGTAAGGGTTAATTGAACATGCAATTCAGGCATACAGAAATCTTATAAAAAACACCAACCTGAGTACAATCGTAACGGGTTTGCACGATTGGATTTTCGTGGACGGTTATTATGAGAAATGAGTTTTGTTTGATGTCTTACCCTATAGTTATAGGCTTTATGACCTTGGAAGAAACCAACGAGAATAATAAAACTGCTAAGAACAACAACAATTAGCATTCCCTCTTTTGTTAACTTGAGAATACAAACGACTTACTAATTACTGACTAGAAATTAGCAGTAAACATCTTCAGAATTCATTAAACTTGCAGGAATCCCTTTATTCAAAATATTATTGTGCAGTGATTCCTGCCACGGTCATTTTCATATGGAAAGATGTTGGAATGCCACACGGTTTGTGGTTTATGAAGCTCAGGACACATTAAATGACACTATTGCGTGTGAAGGTAAAAATACTAATTTATGGATCCATCATTACTATTCATAGTAATTAAGCTGACCATTGCATTGCTTTTTATTAAAAATGATGTAAAAATATGCCCAAATGAACAATTATTCATCTGTAAACTAACGACTTTTTTATTGGGTTTGATGACCGTTCACCTAATTTCCATCTAAATGTTTGATTTTTGTCGGTGTCGGCTGAGAGTAAGCTTAACAACTTCTAATTATCCCTGATGTTATTTCACATGTTTGTGTCAATGTGATATATAATAATATATATTAATATACCAATCAATGTTAGATACCATCATCCCTTTTCTGCTTCAGGATATCCTTCATCTGAGAACTGGGTTGCAATGTGGGGTGTTTGTTTTATCGTTTTTGGCAAGTTTGTCTGCTTCGATAGTGTTTTTCATTTTCGAATAAAAATATTTCCGAACGCAAATCTGTAAAATTGGCAAGGGGAGAGCCATACTTGTTTTTCCTACCTTCGTTCCAAAGTTCCTCATTACTTTCAACTAAAGGTAATATGGGAAGTCTTTGCGTAATTCTTATTGAACGGAATAACTGGAGACTGCACGCGTTCAATTATTTCTCTCATATCAGTTAAAATTTGAAATGAAGTCGTTTGTTACGAGCAACGGAATATAGTAGCATAGCTGAGAGCATTCTCTCAATATCACCAACTTCCTTTTTGGCCTTTTCCACATAAAATGAAGATATTGATGAAGCATTCCTTTTTGTATTGAGATGCATGATGCAAATGTGACAGTAATCCTTTTGTCTTATCATTGTTAGGCATACAATAGGGTTATAAATGTGTCATGTCATCTGTCATGAGAATTTCTAGGTTTCTAAATGGTACTTATTATTTACGCATTTGTTTGTACACATTTATACGCAATATATCGTTCGTGCGTCGTATAATATACAACCTTTGAAATCAAAGGGCTGTTGACTAGTCTGTAAACATCAAACTGACGATTTGCAAGACTGCGAGTAATGTTGGCAATGAACATTATATGACGAGTTCGATACATTTTCCCTTCAATTGCAAATAAATGTTATCTATATTATTTAGCTCGATTCATTATACTTCCAACAAAACAATGTGTTTTTCCTGAGCGTTACTAAACGCCAAACTACGTACTATGAAGTAGCACTGCAATTGGCTTATGCATAAGATATGAAGGCCTTTATAAATTCTCGTTTATCGTCCATTCATCGAGATACCAGATATAGTCAACAAACGAAAGGAAATGCCTATCTTAGGTTCCTGCTAATTAGCTCAATTTGCATGTGTCCCACTATCGGGGATCATGAAGAGCGTTTAGTCTCCAATGCTGTCCATTTTTCAATTTCATGATTTTATAAACAGAAGTACAAGCATGCCATCCTCACCTCAAGTACGAAATCTATACATTCATGTAAATTTGTAAATGAAATGCCAGAAAAACCTTGTATGGGTTTCTATCCGCAGCAATCCGTTATCAGTCTCAACTTCCGGACTGAGGATGGTTAAAAGCATCATCAGCTTATTCCTGGACTCCTGCATCTTACAGAAAATCCATTCCACTTATTCTCCATCCGTTAATTGACAGAAGAGGTAGTATTCTTTCACACTTGTTCTCCAGTTTTTCAAATTATTTTAATTGTTGAGTTTAGCAAAAAGGAAATGGCTAATTCAGGTAACATAAATTTCTTAGAGCAGCGAGCCTCTGCTGGTCATAGATCCGCGATTCGGTGTTTGGTGCAACATTTGAGCTCGGAAAATAGGGAAATGAAGTGCCAGGCATTACTCGTTTTAGGTAACTCTACAACCCTACTAAACATGAAAAAATAATATGTGAAATTTTGAAAACCTTCAAAACTGATGGATAATCTCTATTTTCCTCAAAAGCAAAAATTATGGAAGCTAGTGAGCCATTCAACCTTGCAATTATAGATTGTGGAGTCATGGACCCACTTCTCTCAATTTTTCAAGCTGCTAGCACGGAAACAAACTGTGGACATTTTCAGGTACCCAGGAAATATTCTACCTAAAAGCATACTGATCATATTATGAGTAAATATTAATGTACCAATTCACCCCACAAACCCTAAAACCCCACTGTTTGTTATAGTTACTTGAGGGTGTTACTGCTGCATTGGGTTTCGCCACATACAATAGACGGGACATGATTGAAAAATTCTTTCAAAGAACTGGACTCGTTCAAAAGATGATAAACCTGCTTTTACATGGAGACAAAAAGGTGTGATAAATTAGCCATCTACGAGATTGTATTAGATGTTAAACAATGGCCTTTTGCTTTTCAACTTTGATTTTTTTAAAAATGTTCTTAGATAAGAGCCAACGCGTTTTATGTAATCTCTCGCTGGGTTTCCATTGCTGGCACGGACGCGCACACGAGAGAAGTATTGAGATTGGGAGTAATAAGAAAACTCCCATTATTCCTGGAACTAAGCAATGAGCAACTTATTCACCAGGTATGTACTAGTTTTATTTTTGCATCAAATACTATGGTATAAAACATGTTTTTCAATTGCGATTCTGCAACTGCAAGCAATTCTACTTAATTTTTTAGGCATCACTTCGATTTTTATCGAATGTGGTGGCAGATTCTCGGTACGGAGTTGATCAAGTGATCCGTTCAGGCCTGGTGGACTTCATTTTATTTGACTTGAAGCAGGTATGTCTTGTATATTAGTTAATATGCAGTTTTTGTACTTATTAGTTTTGCAATTTCTGAAAGAGGATAACTAAAACTACGTTTAAAATCAAATTCTTTAGGGATCAATCCTTAATAAAAAGGAATGTGTGTGGACCATTGCGAATATGGTACATGCTGGCTCTTTGGACCATCGGCGTCGTATGATTGATGCTAAAGTTATTCCCCTCCTCCAAAATCTTTTGTCTGGCGAATTTCGAGGTGATGCTGAGGTGAGGGCTGTTGCATTATGCGTACTTTGTGTTTCAAAATGTCGACATGTGTGCACTAATCAGATTTTAATGTTTTTCTAGATTTCTGGGATAATTAAAGAAACACTTGATATGTTTGGAGCTTAAAACCAGACAATTATTAACTTAAATATCCAATTGGGTTCACCTTTGACTGTTTCTTTACCTTCAAACCGTTTTCATGAGTGAAACTTTCTCCCTTTGAATGTAGTCCTACTAGTAGTTTATTTTCAATTGCCCAAGCAAGTTGCTTTATGTTCAAAGAACTATTTATCATGGTAAAGTTGGTTCATGCAATTGAGAAAAATAATTATAAAATAACTATTTATATGCAATTTACTTCGATATCATCCAGTCATCTCATTTGTCATCAAATCTGGTTTTTGGTTGAAACAGTTTGCATAACATTACGTGTTAACTTTTGCAACAAAGTAAAACTGAAGTAGTTAATTATAAGTGTAACAAAGCTGCAATATGTGGATTTGCATTTTTAAGTAGGTGACATACACAAACAAAAGTAGCATATATGTAGATCCAATTGTAAAATACAACTACCGTCGCACGCTTCGCATCTAGTTTTCGCACATTAAATTAATACTCGCCTGCCGAAGCATCCACAAACTGCTATAGTCGCGTCAGTGCTCACTTTGCACCGCTTGCTTGGAACATTTCGAGACGGAAATTTAGTCCTTGTTAGTGACTTGTTATTTATGACTTCTGACATCTTATAGAATCGCCTTTCCTTTCCTGTCAGTTTTTTGTGGTCTGCGGCTAAGTTGCATTTACATTCGCGATACAAGTAAACCAATTCCTTCACTGATTGGCCTTCAAAAATTCTAAAACGGGTTAATTTCGCGAGCTTAGACCCTTTTCCTCCTCGAAATATTTTGTAGATAGTGCTGTTTGTAACGACAATTACCTGCTCAGGCGACCACTACCAACATCCTTTACACCAGGTACAGATTTCAAAGTGGGCATTGGTTTTGACCGTTTTGTTACGAGGTCACCATCCAAAAAAGGCTGTTTGGGTGGGAATGCATTGCTACTGGAATGCGTTTCTTTAGATTAACAACATAAAGCATTTTTGGAATTTTATTGCTCGTAAATTATGTTAAGATACCTAACTTTGCAGGATGGTGCTGATATATGGCTCATCTATTCTACAATTTTGAACGTGCACCTTCATCTTCCGATGCGGCGTCACCTGTCCCGTCAGAAATCCAAAGGTTTTATATAGCACGGTGGCTCAATAACGGCACATATAAAACCTCATGTCTCTTTGTCTGCGAATCCCTCTGATGAGAGATGATCCTCTGTCCTTTATGATGTCAAGGTCATACTCCCACTTATCCGTCTTTCGTCATCGTCATCGGTTCCAGCAGCTGTCTCTTTTGCTCCAGTGATCGTGTCCTTAGTTTCAATAAAAGTGTCGGCTGCTTCCATCTAATTATGGCATGCACTACATGCAACGAGACAAGAAACAGCTCTTGGGATATGAGACATGATACAATAATAGACAAAGACTTTGGTCATACACCTTGTTTCTTCATCAGACTGGGTTGTATTTACATGTCTGTAGGAGAACTGCTTATCTGTGTATGTACCTATATACAGATCCTACCGCAATGTATCATCATTCCACATACCACATAAATGTACACGTGTATATCATAAAAAATTGCGTGCGTAACCTTCACTTGCATACTTTACCTTGAGCCATATAGGTGCATAGCAGGATCTTTACCTTTAGGTAAAAAACTACAATGCGAAACGAAGGAACAAAAGGAATCTCATCACTCTCCGAGTAACCTGAAATAAATTCGCATATTATGATGCTGCAAGTGCAAGGTGTTTTGATAATGAAGATGCTTTGATAATCCGAATTAGTAAGACGTATTCTCTCTTTGGGAATTATGCTTGGAAATTTGTAGCATAAGAAAAAAGGCTGCAAGAAATGATTCAGGCTCATTTTGTTTGTTTAGGTAAATGCTAAGATAAAATACAAGAGCTATGTAGAGATCCGGCGAGAGGACGACCAGTTTTCTCACAATAAACAAGGCTGATAAAAAACTGTTGCAATGCATAAGAGTTAAATATGAACTGTACGGGTTTCCAAGACATAATGAGTCAGTTCAAGTGAAGTGGTACAATTTAGTACGCTGCGTGTTTTGCACATACACGCTCGCTCATTGAGTAAAACAGCTACGCGGTTACCATTTTACCCATCTCTACCATGTAAATTTTAAAACTTCATAAGGCCCTAGGTTTTTTCCCCCAAACGTCTACTCAATCGTTCCAACGGCATTCGATTCAGAACTACAAGGCCTTCATTTTCTATTTAAATTCAAGTTGTAGACGTTTGGGGGAAAAATTCTGTGAGCGATTCAATTTTGCATTGTTAACGGTTAGAAGTTTCGAAATTTGAAAATTTTAATTTTTTTTCTTGCCCATCTACGCTAAAGAATCATAATTAGAATAGGAAACTATAGCGTTGGGCGTATAGTTTCTTTACAAAAAAAGATTAATGAGTCAAGCATGAAAGCTGAAGCCCCATAATATCAGCGATAGGGCTTCAAAATTAAAAAACTAAAAACGCCATCAAAATCGCCGTTAAAAACTGCATTTATGAGCCAAATGTTAAGGAAATCAGTGACTTGAGTGCGTACTAAACTGTACCACTTCACGTGAACCGACTCAATATGGTTTTGAATGAGATTCTTGCGAAGTATAAAATATTTGAGTTCAGTTTATTCGCTTGTATTCATGAAATGTAAAGTCTATAAACTTATCGGTACAATTGGACATGCCAAATCAAGTCGAGTACAAAAACAATTGCCCTTGATCTAGTTCCTGTTCACTTGATGAGAATTGGCCCGACAGTGCTGCTTCAACATATCTGTCCGATAGAAAGCAGCCTCACAAGTCCCACATTTGTACGGTTTAACACCTGAAATGAAAGAAGTATTAATTTAGCAAGTAGTATCATCAATTAGCATTGTGAGTAACTAGCAATAAATCGTGGCAGATTGAGTTACATACCTGTATGAATACGAAGGTGTCGTCTGAGGCTTGCCTGTTGTGCGAACACCTTGTCACACTCCACACATTTCCTCGTTGAAGCAAATCCCTTTTGCTTTTTAGCTCGGGGTCGACTTCTGTTGGGTGCGCTTCTGCCATCACCATTTTCAACCCCCTGGTTTGGAAGGGACGATACAGCAGCTGCTACAACTGATCTCGCCGGCGCTGGTCCAAAAATTTGGAACTCCTCATCACATCGTCGCAGTAATATAATGCATTGTGGAAAGTTGCTGAAGTCGATATTGGATGGAGGAACGGGTGGGAGGTCAGTCAAACTTGGAGGCGACGGCGAGTCTTCATCTTCAGATCTTTCTGTAATTTTTTTAAGGTCAATTGGCCATATTAATCCTCTGCGAGAGTGGCCCTGCTCAATAGAAACCAAATTTTATACGCTTTGCCCTGATATTTCCAACGATTCATGATAACGAAAGGGAAATAAAGGAATTCGGTACAGAGCGTCTGTTTAGACAGAAAAGTTATAAAAACTACAAGTAGATACTGACACTTACTCGCTTTTGTTTCAAAGTTTTCATTCTTTTTGTTAACCCACAGCTTAAAAAACAACTACCAAAGATTCTCCTACACTATTGCTCCTTTTGCTGAAATTTTAGCCAGGTTCAAGGGAAATTGTTGAAAAGTTGAAGAAACTGGCAATTTTTTTTAGCAGCTCTCAGATAATATCTTTTGAAGACAATACGTGGCATTCGTATTCATCAGTTTCTTTTTACTCGCTTGCGTGCCTAAGCATCACGTACACCAGCCTGCAAGAATTATGTGAAGCAGAATAGAGAGCCGGTTTGGCTCATACATTAACTAGGTTTTAAAAGTGACCAAACAGACATATACATAGTAGATAGCTAACACACTCAGCATCTTACAAATGCATTAGCTGCTCTGTAGTTTTTACACGAAGCATTAACGAAAGCCATCCTAGGTGATACTTTTACATGCTAAAAATGAGTACAGAGCAAACAACAAGACTGAAGAAACATTGGCATAGTTATCATTAACATGTCTCAATTTTTTGAGTTTTTGAACACAACGAACACATTTAAAGCTGAAAGAAATATGAAAGATGTGAATGTGTTTATTATTCATTCATTCATTGTTTTTGCTCAAGTGTCTAGCCTTTTCAACACACACACATTAGCGATTGATTCCCAAACAGTGACACCATAATACCATAAACTTACTAAAAACTTAATTAATAATTGGGTTAGTCATAAACATTAATCTACATCATATAATTTAATTATTCATTATGGAGTTAGAATATGCAAGAAGCGGCTGAAAAGGCAAGGGACTTGGGAGAGTTGGAGCCCTGGTGACGTCAAGTTCAAAGCGTCATGTGAAACATAAAGGTAACGATTCATAATTTGGACAATGTGTCACTCGAGAGGTGCCATGTACGCAGAATCTGGTATCCTGTATATAAATTGCATTTACTTATTTACCCACACAATGAAACTGCTTTTAACAAAGCAAATGGGCAAAGGAAAAGGGCATTTGCAAGGGTAGGACCATAATATTATAGTCATCCAAGTTGAAGTAGTCGTCATATGAATGCACTAGATTTTTACAGGGATAAAATTTGTTTCTATATATTGTTTTATCTTGCATAACATACAAGCACAGTCAAGTATGGGGTAATTGACCCATATTTCATCAGCAATGAAAACTGGTGAATGAGTAAGCGAGCTCAGATTCGGGGAATCCGATTTAGGTACTATTTTATTAGAAAGGAAATGGAGTAAGAATGAACTGTTTGTAGCATGAGATACAATAGCTTCTGTGATATTTAAAAAAATAAACTGCAGTTCATGCATCTTTTAATTACGTGTCGCTGGTGTATTGACTTTTCTTCTAAAAGATGAGAGCAGGAGGAGGTGCTGTAAAAAGTATTGACTAAAAGTGTTCCCTATGTCTGTATTTCACTACCTTTTGTGGCGAGCGGACGTGCAATAAAGTTGCAATAGGATTCTCAGTTTATTGACCTTTTTCTACTTCTCTTCTAACCATATTGGTTGTTAATTCATACTTTTTGTGCCCGGATTTTAACACTACCAAAATTTATTTCTGCTTCCACGTTACGTTTCTGACATCAGCCAAATATTTCTGTAGACCCAAATTCTTACAACTCCAAAATCATCATGACTGCCTGCGTCAGCACTATTCTTATGGATTTTAAATTAAATCCATACGGAACGAATAATATAGGTAGCCCATCTTGATTGGAGCATATAGAAATTATTTATGGAATTGAGCACTAACCTACATTTCATTTTTTATTAGCAGGCTTCAGGGGAGTGGAGAATGTGATCGTGGGAAACCTCAGAACTTTAATGGATGCTGGACCACTGGAAAAACTGGTTGGGAAGGAGATTTCTCCAAATGGTGACAAACTTGCTGTTTATTCCGGTCCACGAGAAAGTACCATCACCATCAGGAGCTATGCAAACGAGCTGGTTACAATTAATATTGAGTACTTCTTGGAGGAAGGAGGAGTGCCGCTACTAAACTCTGGACGTAAGTGCAACTGGAATATAAAATAGTAGCAAAATGACAAACGCAAATTGGTTTTATGTTTTCGTTATCTAGGATTGCCGGGAACTGGAATCTGAGTGGGCAAATACCATGGGGAATGGCTGCAAGACGGTAACGCTTCCGGCCATTAAACGGGGGAATCAGCTTAATGTCTACTATGTGACATCTGGTATATCTAGCACCTCTACTTATAGTATTATCCAGTATTATTTTTCATTGTGGAAATAATCATATCGTGTTTTGCAGACGAGCGGCTAACAGAATATGACATCGACGGCAAGGTTGTGGACGTGAGATCGGAATTTCAACATATAGAAATTGTTCACTCAAAGACCTTCGGCAACATGCTGGTCTTGGATGGCCTTCCTAGTAACAAATAAATAATACCCATGAAATTTATTATGTCCTCATTAATTAAAAATCATCTTGTTTTTATTTTAAAATTAGATCTTGCTTTGTCGGATTTGGTGTACACCGAATCCATAATGTGCCGTGGCAAGGAAGACTTCAAAGGGAAGGAGATTCTGATTCTCAGAGGAGGGGATGGGGCTCTTCTCAACGAGTTGCGGAAGGAAGATCCCAAGAAAGTGATCATGGTGGAGGTAACTGTTTCTTTTAGCCACTAAACGTTTACGCTACCTTAACAGCGTCTTAGGTTGACTGTGCATGAGCTCATTTTTGAATCTGTGGTTACGTTTTCCGTTGCAGATTGATGACATGGTAATGCAAGCTTGCAAAACCTATTTACGCTCGGTTTGTGGTGACTCTCTAGATAATTATCAAGGCGATAACTATCAGGTGTGCTTTATAAATGGTGGTTTTACGCACGCCACGATTATAAAGTCGAGTTAAGTTTTGCTCATGAACGTTCATTCTCTTTCAGATTATTGTCGGGGACTGCATTGCCACATGGAAAAGTGGAAGGCCGAAGGGAAAACGTTTGACTACGTCATCTCCGACCTAACGGACATATCTATTACAAAAAAGCCCTCGGTACATGCTAGTTATCATTATCATCATCGTTAAGAGTTTGGAGTTTCATGATAATTAAGGCACAATCTTGATAATTTTTCCAGGGCGGAATCTGGGATTTCATTGTAAAGATCATTGACATGTCTTTTTCTGTGTTGAGCCCAAACGGAAAATATCTCACCCATGCAACTGGATCATCTAACGACGGGGCTTTAAAATGTTTCGATTATATCCTCGAAACTCAACTCGATCGTCCAGTTACATTCACGAAGACGAACGCTTTCGTCCCTTCGTTTTTAGAGGACTGGGTCTTTTATCAGATCGAATTGAAGAAGGTGTAGGGATGGATCACATTATGGTACTACCTGGTTTGCAAAGCAAATAGTAGTAGAGTCGTTAACTTGTAGGTTAGGACATCCCGATATATTTAATTTGGTCCTTATTTTTTCCTTTCCCAAATAACCGGGAGCCCATTTTCAATTTTGTTAGTTTAATTTAACAGCAAATACGTTTATCTAGGTTTCAGATGACTGAGAAAATTGTGATGACTACATCAGAATCTTCATGGTTTATATGTTTTTAAAATACCCAAAAAAATTGTAAACTTTAATAGTGGGCTTTAAGGACAACTTTTGAATTGTGCACATCAACTGAACACTTTCAGGGGCTCTAAAATATTAGCTCTTTAGAATCTGGGTAGTAACTTGGTTTTTTAAAAATACGAAAAATATCTAATTTAGAATTTCTAACATTTTATGAATTATTAATCAAAATTTTGGACTTCATAAAAAATTAAAAGGGCAAATAAATTGGACTCGTCAATTGGAAATAAATTGTATTGCTCTGATGCTTTATTTAACATCCCAAAATTTACGGAAATAGCTGAAACTACTTGGCAACATTACAAATTAATGTTTCAGCACAATGCGTTGAATGCAGTAAAAGTGAATTGAATGAAGTGCATAAAAATGACAACCTCTCGAGCACCATACAAAAAACTGGAGTGGATTGCACAGTCCCAGCGTGGAACATTCGGGACAGAGATCGTATATTTTCTCCAGGAGCATCCTTAAATTACAAAACAAGTGGTAGTCCCTTTCTCTCATTTACTTTTTGCATGAAAAATCATATTCATTGAAATCATGTTAAGTCTGTAACGGTGTACCGTTCTGCTTCAATTTTGGCTTCCCAATTATTCTCATTGACGGCAACAAAATGGGCAAGCGAATCCAGTATGTTCAGGGACCTTTTGCTGAAGTTGCAAATATGCACTACTGAATGACGCACATGTGTGGATTATGAATGTATGTTCCAGGAAAAGGGTGATTTAGATTTTGCTATACTTCGTGTTTTTACACAAATGAAGATTGGAAAGAATGACTTCTTACTTTCTTCTTATGCACACGTCCATGAACATAACTTTTTCTATGTTGGAATGCTTTTAGAGTGAAAGTTCATAGACCGCAATGAAATGATATATAACATATATATAACAAATGACTTGAGCATGAGTGTCTGCAAATTGGCTTTGAATTTGTTTTATGTGCACTCCAAATCAAAGGAAAGTGTTTGTTGCATAAATATAGCTGAGTTTAAATGATATGCACTTGCAGTTTGAGTGTCATGCGACTATGATAGCTTCCTTCTTTTGGCTTTGTGATATTCCTATGCTGTTACTAAAAGAATGTCTTTGTGCAAATGTGATGCGTCGTGAAAAATTATTTCGTCATTCCTACTGAATGTTCAGCGATACATTCATGTTTTATCACGTCATCAGGGATCAAATGAAATTGTTTAGCAAATGTTTCACTTTGTGATAAACGACCAAATAATTTGCAACTAGTTTGGGGCAGTCTCCTTTGGCGTTCTGTACTTGCACCTCAAAAACCAGGTCTGGCATAGGAAATTGTGCATCAGGAAAGCATTTTCCAAAGCCCAGCTCCAGTTTTACATAAATACATTGAATCGTCTGGCTAAGATCGTTGCTGGCGATCAGTGTTTAAGTTATCAGCTAAATATTGTTGCCATTATGGAGAAAAGTATTGTGCTGGAGCGTGATGATATTGGGATGATGATATGAAAATTGGCCAATTTGAGCACGTTGTTAAGAAACATGGCTGGTTTTTGCCGTTCATTCAGCTCAAGTGTCAGAATTTGAGTTAATGCCAAAACTGAAGAATGTTGTAGTGTCACGTGGGCTTGAGTTGGGAAAGGTAAGTAACCCAGAAACGATTGTGCTTTAGTTTGCTGTTTAGATTGTTGGTTAGATAGAAGTTTAATTAAGAAACAGAATGATTCCCAAATCTAGTAATATTTCAATTATGCCTTTTGTGTTTGGAAATAAGCTTAAAATTCATTGCAATGCAAACATGTTCATCTCTGAAATCTGAAACTGACGGAGTAGTATGGGAGTATGCAATGTTTCATTTTCACAGTTTCAAGTCCACATTTTCATTATAAGTCGAATATTTATTAGCTGGCTTGGTTCAATCTCGAATATTGTAAATAAATCATAGAATACTTAACAATTAGCCAATACATATATAAAAGTGGACACTAATTGAGTTATTAAGTCGAAGAACTATTAAATAAAAGGAAATTAACAAAATATGAGCACTGTGTATTATTACAGCATGATGAATATCAATTGACGACCATGCTTACGACATATTAAAGCTAGACGGTGAGTATGAATTTAAAGCAGGTTTGCCAGTCCTGATAATTTCTAACAACTGACCAATTACAAAATTGGAATCATGTTTAGGAACAAATGGTTGCGTAATTCTGAATTTATACTGAACTGAGTTGAACTTGAATAATTCATTTATCAGTTGGAGAGGAAAGCAAGTTGTTGCTGTCAATGAAGTCGATACTCATCTCTTCCAATCCAGAAAATGGAAGTTGGGCCCAGTTATTGGGAACAGTCTTGCTAAATTCTGCTTTAGAGTTTGATGAGCTGATGTTTGGATTTGACGAATTTGGAGAGCTCTGTCCATTCGTTTCGAAAGATGTGGTAGTAGCAATAACAGCAGGGATTGTATCATGGTTGCCAACTGGACCGAGGCAGCTACAAATGAATAAATTTAGATATTGACATTAATTAGTCGATTAATAAAACATGCACTACTTTGTGTAAATAGGCACTTACAGCCACTTGTGCTTTAAATCAATTTCCTTGTCTTCGTCGGAATCCGAACTTTCAGCTTCAAACGCTTCGTCCCAGCAGCGTCTGACGCCACCAGTATCACCCTTTGCAGTTGTGGGGGTGTTGGTGGTGGACGGAGTTTTTTGTGGACGGGTTTGAGATTCACTCATCGACAATGGCAGTGAGTTCATCCTGACCCAGATGAGATAAAGGCAAGGCCTAATGTCTGTTTGGGAAAGAAGTTAAAAAAGAAGTAAAAGAAGATGATAATTGTGACAGTCTGCAGTACCATATAGGCCCAACGTTGTCAGTACTCAATTCATTGTCACTTGCTACCCTAACCAAGTATATTTTTTACAATCAAATGGCAATAACTATATCATGGAACACTATCAAGCTAGTGAAAGGGATTACAATTTGTGGAAACAAGCCCTAAATGTTCATAATTATTTATGCTATGATAAAAGGAATGAATTTGGTTGATATACCAAGATCTAACTTACAATTGTGTAAATATCAAACCGAAGTGATCAGTACTTCACTGAAAATGCAACTCGCAGGAAATCCGATAAAGCTGATAAGGTAACTTAAAAACAAAAACTTGTCCTTGAACTACTATCTAGCAGCATCCCACCTGTGATCCGCTTTTCGTTCAAAAGTACATGTGTGTAGGTATCATGTGTGCTTTCAACACAAGACAGACTTTTGGGTACCGAGCTCGTGAGGTAGGGTAGATTTGTTCTTTGTCGGCAGGCATCCTTTTCTCCATCCTCTACTCTACAGGTAGGCAAGTATACTTTGCGCTAGGGCTATGTTAGTAGGCTGCACAATGATACATATACCCGTACTTGATTACATTGTCACATCAAATCCTTTTCATTCCATGTACAACTGTCCATTTACATTGACGCTTTCATTAATTTTCATTTCCAATGTGGAGCAGTTCGGATTGCTGTGAATAGCAAGGTAGCGTGGCTAGGATGAAGGTTGGGGCATATTGAACGTAATTTGCGTAGTGCCTTTATCCTTGATCTACATTGCAGGACGCTCATGGAATTGGTAATTGTAATTGCACTACTATCAACCAACCAGCTCAGAACATCAAGTTAATATGGATGAGTTTTCGGATTTTTTAACGCGAATGAGTTACATAAAGCAATGATTCCAGCCAAATCAGGTAATAGTAAGAAGTGAGCTTCACGCAACTGATCGTACAAAAGTAATCGACTTTATACAAAGTATATAAATACCCAGTCTGATCATTCCGTGTTTAGCATACCATAATGCATCAGGTAGCAATGCTCGTGCTATTTGAAAGCTTTCCTTCCTTTACAATAAAATCTATTATAATTTGGCTGGCAACCTAAAACTACCGCAATATTTCCTATTTCCATCATAAGATATCATGAACATTATCATATTCATATTCATTACTGTTACAAGTAGCATTTATTTACCAATACACGGTCGCAGCCTCTGGAGACTCAAGATATTACACATAATATGATACTCGTGGGTTTTCTTTGGTTGCTTCCTATCGAAGCCTAAGCTTTGACTTTCTGGTGAGCTGAATGCCACTCATCGTCATACAAAAGTCAAAAAGTTGAAACCGTACAACTCAGTATTGAATCTGAAAGGAAACAACTTCTTGTGTAAACTAATGAAGAACTAGCTCGATTCCATGTCAACTCATTATGCAAATTGAAGGTGTATGCTTTTCAGCCGAACTCCACTACTCCAGGTTAAACCCAATATTTGATGCCATTTGTATGTATTCATTTCTTTGTTGAAAAACAAGCATAAAATAAGACTCCAAGCCATATATTCATGGTCTGTCCCACGTCAGTCTCGACTCCCATATTATGTTAAAAGTAATAGCTACTTATAGAAATAACAACATTGCACGTTTCGGTAATGTGTGCGTGAGATAAAAACTGTACAGACCCCAAGTAGATAAGCTTTTCTTTTTAATTTGGGTAATTCCCTTTGTATATGAAATTGAAACTCAGCTAGCTCACAAATCTTTCTTTTGGACTTGCCATGTTCAAGGATTTCCGTTGCTTGTGTCTGTCTCCAAAGTAGATTTATTAACTCAGGTAGGCCATATGCATGTCTCTTTCTTTGAGATTGCTTATGTGAGTTCTGCTTCATTATTCAGGCATCAGCTGTCAGTCAACAGATCAGTCTGTCTTTACTACTCATATTTATAGTTTAAGCGCTTGTGCTATTTTCGAAATTGTTAATCGAGCCATTTTTTAAATATGAACATGGAGAAGTTTCTCCTGAAGGACCACCCAATCAACTTGAAATTTTCGGTCATGAATCATAATAATGGTGGTAATTATCGTCGAGGTAATGCTGCCAGTGCAGGTGCACCCGAATTTTTCAAGCCACGACACGGGCAGGAATATGCTAAAACAAAGTTACCACTGCTGAACTTCAAGCGGTTTCAGAACCTTCTTCCAACAGCAACGCCTTCCGCTGGACAAAAGTGGTTTGTTGTTTTGTATATCAAAAATGAAAAGTGGCTTATCACCTATAATGTTGATGTAATTATCATTATTACTTTCAAAGTAATGGTAACACGCATTTGTTGATATTTTAGTGAAAAAATTTTCATCTACTTTTTGTGTCCAATGGTGGATAATCATCGGATATTCGAGGATGATTCCTATTTGAATAAAATCCGCATATATGGATCTCCGTTGGACCAGCTTTTGGCTCAATAAGGATCTTAAATTGAAGTTTAACGTTGTATTTGATCAGAATTCGTAGCGAATGGTGAGTAATCATATCACAACTAGAAAAAAAAAGATTGTGAGAATTTAAGCAAAAAAACTAATTATAAATTTTCTGTTCCCAACTTAGAAATGGTTGCTTGCTATGATGATTACGGAAAATGTTATTTTGAAAATGTCATCCGATCAGAACATTACTTCGTTTCTTTGTCAGGGTACAATGGCATTTTCGGGCACGTAGTATTGAGTTGGTTGGTTTAGACATCCCAATGGGATCTCTTCCTGATGATCTGCGGTCAGCCAACAAGAAGCTGTTAGAGGAACAACGATTTACGGATTTTGCACTTGTTGCGGAAAACGGACAGAAACTTCCTTGCCTCAGGGCCTTTCTTGCTAGTGAGTCGTCGTTGAGCCACAGTTTTATTAATAATTTTATCATGTGTTTTCAATAGTCGAAAAATTATGTTTTATCTTGCAGCTGCAAGCCCCGTGTTTGACAGAATGCTACAGTCAGAATGTAAGGAAACCAAGGAGGGTGCCTGCAAGCTGGACATTTCTGCAGAAGGGGTCAAGGCACTCCTCAATTACATTTACTGCAAAAATACTGACGTCCCTTCGGAGACGCCAAGTGTGCTCTAGAACTGCTGAAGTCAGGAGAGAAATATGATATTTTTGGCCTGGAAGCTGCAATGAAGACCATATTCCTCAGCAAACCAGTCGAATGGCTAAGCGTTGACGTGGCATTGCTTCTCTTCGTTCACTCTGACAAACTTGAGGGATATGAAGAATTCAGGAAGAAGGCAGTGCAAGCTTTGAAAACGTATGGAACTCGATTTTTTGTGCTAATTTTTAAACATAAATGGTTTACTGTGGAGTAAAGGAGATTACGTTTTTCATTTCAGAAAGAAGAATGATCTGGAAGGGTCTCAAGTATTCGATGAGCTTATCCGGGATGACCCCAAACTAGCAAAGAAGCTTTTCACCCTTGCTTTGTAAACAGACTGGCTATTATTTTGCAATATTTGGTTTGTAGATGTAACGCGTGTCTCTGTCTTTATGTCGGAAGTTGGTACAGATGCTCCATGTGGTGATAGTTTGAGAAAAAATAAAGTTGCTAATCAAGCACACACAAAGTTATCAAGTTGACATAATTTCTGTAGCTATTCATTATGCATATATTTTATTAAATTATTGATAACTGGTGAAATAGCTAACTAAAATGCAACTCATCCAGCAGTTGGCGTAGAGCTTATAAACTACGATTGTAGTATAGGTGCAGGTTTTATAAGGCTTATAGTTCTTTCCTCCATATTACACGTAACTCATTAAAATCCTGCCACATGTTCATATTCAATTATTGATTAGTTACTTCGTTCAGCCTAAAATCTAATCAGCCTCATGAAATGAGAAAACTCAAATGTTTCGAGGTTGGTCTAGCTCTAGTTTTGCACCACCAGGCAAAAACGTGAATCCAATTTTCCGTCTCTGTACAATGCTATTTGTTAGCTTTGGTTTAGATCTGATTTGGGAGTAGATGAGTTCCCTTTGTTGCAGATCAATGACTATGATAACCAAGAATGTATGTATTAGTCTATATGTTTAAGTTGCTGAGGGAAGGTGCACTGCATCAAGTAGTCAATCAGCATTATTGCTTGCAGCTTTCAGTCAGTATAATTTTGAATTAGAAGAATTATAAGAATTGCGATTCGTTTCACTGCATTTTCGACGGATGGGTTGCTTTTCCTGAAATATTATGTAAACAACGACTATGAAGAATGTGCAGCTGCTGCGATACCAGCGTAGAGAGTATGCAGTAATCAGAGTGATGCATTAGACATTTGTTTAGAGATGCGATTATTTATGCCCTTTGTCATTAATAATGACTTATTATTATCAGCGCATATTTAAAGTTTGGTAAGACGTGAGCAGATGCATTTAAAGAGCTCTACTTACCACCACGCTCAGTTCAAGGGAGACTCGCAGCAGGGTACTTGGATTTGAGTATACAAAATGTTCATTATATTAGGATGTAGCGTGTTGTTGCGAAAACCAACAGTATGTGGATTGTAATATTAGAGAAATGGTTTAGGCATGTGACAGAGATAATATCAATCTTTTCATACAGGACTGTGTTGACGATTATAAAAATACAAAATATAATGATGTCATGAGAGCAAGGTGGACGATTAGGTCAATTATGATGTAAACAATGTAAAAAAGAATGAATTTACTTTTGGTGGCCGACTTGAACTTGTTCACGTGCAGATTTGAGTGCGCATTTTAACGATGCAATGTAGTAACCGCTGAATTTCATCGCTGATAGGAAGTAGTTCACCCCTTTTCTAATTTTCTAAAAATGTGACAAGATTGATATTCATTCTGAGCAAGTACTTTGTAACAGAAATTATGTGCATTAACATAATTTTTTTTAAAACAATACGTGTGTGCGTTTTTTATGTGGTCTAATTGGAATACCTGCTTCTATCTTCTACAAATACCTTCTAAACAGATGCGTTCATTCACTTTTCCTGATACAGAGGGATAATTGTCATTGTTGAAGTTAAGAATTTGAAAACTAAAATTTGAAACAGAAAATAATGAAAGGGAATATAATTGAAAGAAATAGCAATGAATTTATTCCGAATGAAAAGGGTATTCATCAGAAATTAAAATAATGTTTTCAAACATGAATTAAACGCAAACCGCAAACCCGAGCAGTAATGATCCGTACACGTTTGGCATTCTGATAGTGCCGACCTCCATCAAAACGGATACATTCATTTGGACAGCTAATCGTTCCCTTCGAAAGTATACAAAAAGCTTACAATATAATATCAGCTAAATGCAGCGTAAAATGGAGATAATGCCAAACAAAGCTAACGTATCTTACTTTTTTCCCGTACGCAGTAAAACAGAAGAGTTGCTAATATCAAAGAACAGAAATGAATCAGTTTTGGTTAAAGTTGGGGTGAGTAGAAAGAATCAGGAATAAAACACAGTGGACTTACCAAAAATCACAAATGCAACCACAGCTGCCACCAATAAACGAAATCGTGAATGAGATTGAGTAGATGAAGGAGAACATTTTGAACGTTGAGGTAGAACTGCCCGGGTAACCATTTGCTCTGTTACTATCAACATGATGTGGAGATTCAGATACCCAACTGCTAATCAACAAACACTTTGTATCAAAACTCTCATCTTCTTATCAACACGAAAACAAGTATAAAACTGGTTCGTTAGCTAACCCAATATGAGCAGTAAGAAAACGAACAGTAGTCAAAATGAATGTATTTTTTTTAAGAAAATCACTAGAAAATTTGTTCAATCTGGTTTGGCTAATGATTCTGTACACAACTGAACTCGATCTCTTGACTGTGTGGAAGTCGAATGAAAGGAAGAAGCCAACGCATAGGAACTATATACGTACCTTAGATTTTGATCGCTGAGTAAAAAGCATTACTTTTTGAAGAAATGCGTGATTGAGCTGACCTTGAAAAAGTTCCAAGATTCAGACAATGTTAAAAGAAGCATGTAACCTAAATTAACATTCCTGTTCCATAAAATTTTGAATTTTTTATAAACCCTGTAATTAAGTGCTCATTCGGAGAAATTAAGATTAACTCAAAACTAGCAAGAGATATTACTTCGTCTCACATCTGGAAAGAATGGCAAATAATATTAAGCACTCTGCTAAAAAACCACTCGTTGAGTATTAAAAGTAGCATGCTTGTCTGGAATTGTGACGAAATCAAGATGAAATGACGAACTATGCGTTGCTTACAAGAAAGGCAACTGGTAAAATGTACATAAGCATAGTGAAGACTTTGTATACAAGGAAATAAAAAGGGAAGTATGATAAAGCTGTAAGTGTTTTATATGTGGAACAACAATTCTACCTCTCTTCAAAAACTATTTTAATCTACACACATATTTGTTTGGCAAATAAGTAATTAGTTTATCAATCATGACTTTTTAATCCATTAAAATAATAATCCATGTGAACTAGAAATCCAATGAAAAAAATGGGAACTCATTATAAATTACAACAAATTAAACATAATAGATTATAATCTCTGCCCACGAACATTTTTCAATGCAATTATTACTCTATTTCTTCTCTTAAAACTTTTGCACACGTTTTTCACCACAGTACGTACTTCGTCTACATTTATATTGTCGCGATCTTGAAATTTGTCCGGAACTGGTTCGTTTGTCAACTTCAACTCAACTGGCTGAGACTCATGATTCCTTTTGACAACTTGTTGTGACTCAACTGCCTTGATGAGCGTAGGATCATATGTCATAGACTCCCAACCACCCTGAAACCACTGAAGTGACGAGGTTGGCATCGTCGACGTGCGTGATGGATAAACAGTAGGTCCTCGGCTTCCGGCATTCGGTGTGCTGGCGGTTGGAAAAGGTTCTATAATCTGCTTTCGACGGCCAACACGAAGTGTTTCATGAGCTTTTTGCCATTTCAGTGCCCGCTTACGTTGGTACTCCTCATCCTGAGTTATGTGACTTCTTAAAGGCATCACGTTCGTCAGCAGACCTTAACAAAGATGCAGATCTACTATATCGTATTCACTATATTATTTCACAGGACACTAATGCTACTGGAAAGCCAAGGCATTAACCCACAAGATGCGTTGTGTTTCAAAGTATCAACGATTTAGTTTAAAACGTCAATAATCCCAATTTGAACGAAAAACCCCTACTTTTTGCAGTGTTAGTGATCTCATGCATCCTTTTAGTACCGAACTTTGACTTCAATTATACCGGTTTTTGTGCTGTAAAATGTAAATCATGCTCTGCTATTCGTAAGGTAAAGTTGAGTAATCGTTGTGAGACGACATAATATTATGCCCACCACTGTACAACATCTAGTCTGGCAGCACCCAAGTCAATCTCAACGTGACAAAGAAAGTAAGCCAAAAATTATCTTGTTTTAGTTTTGGTACTTATGCGCATACTGAGGTGAGCAAGAGCTGCTTATGCGTAATAAGGTCAGCAGGCTCTTTCTGGTGCAGTTATGATTTTATCAGCAAGCCCATTCATTACATAACTGTCTCCTTGAGAAAAGTCACAGCTAAATATATCAACGTGATTTACATCTACAGATGTAAAATGACGATGTTAAGGCGATAGCTGTTTAGTTTTTTCGTATGCAAGTTGGACAACAATATTGTGCTGGATGTCGAAACACTCACCAAAATATTGTAAGATAGCTAAACGTCTTTGTCGCCTGATGTCATTTGTGTAATGTAAAAAGTATTTTCATAACAAACCAAATGATGCGTGTATACAAGCTAAAAAGTTTGCATTGCGATTAGGCAAAGTCAAAATCCACATCGCAAATCACAACAACAAAAGAAGCTTGAAATATAGGTAGTCCGCAAAAGCCTTCATGCCATGAAACACAAGTTGAATGTTACTCAAATACTGAAAACAAAGTTGCGCAAGGCAAATCCATATCTTCAGCAGTTTTAGCCTGCGTATTTCACACATTGTATTTGTATGTTCCAGGCGTAGATGATGAGATGAAGTTTCCTAACTGGGTCATAAATAACCAGCTGCACTATTGCCTCGTGGAGATATTTATGTGTATGCAATACTTTCTATAGCATATCTTCACAAGAATGAGTATATTACTAGGCACTTCATCATATCGAAGCAGACTAGCATATAGGCATAATAATTATGTCGCATAGTCATATTTTGTTACGCAATGTCATGTTTCATAGTAAGGCCCAAACACATCTCATATTTAGTTATAGAATGATAAGAAGTCATACCATATATCAGCATGCTTCTTCTCCTTCCTAAATACCTTGTTTCACTTTTTGCTGTAGCAAAAATTTCTCCTCGATCCCACTCACACTTCGTAGTTGAGTTTACACGTCTGTTTTACTGCAACATCATTGAAAAACGTTTTCCAAATTTACTCATTCTTTTACCAACCCGTCGTTTAGTGTTGGCCCAGTGTCCTTGTATTTCTCACCATTACTAATTTTTTCTACATTTAAAATACAACGCAATTGTTTACATGAAGAATTTGCAAAAAGAAATTAGTTACGAATTAAAGAATATGTACGTTTGAAAAAGTGCAACTAGGTTTGTGTCGCGTTGTGTACATGTTTCAATCAAAACGATTGCTCTAATAAAGAGCTATAAGCAAACCAGAAAGGTAGATTTTATATTCATTTATTGTCGTTTACTTTCTTGACGAAAAGAATGCTTCATTAGTCGCAAAAATATTTAACTACCGACTTCAGCACCATCAACGAAAGTTCCCTTATAAACTCAGTTATTAAGTCTGAGGTTTACGAGCAAGTAAGTGTCTATACATTCAAAATAGATTTATATTTACCTTGACGATAACATGTAAATTGTCAGCACTGTATCAATTCTAATGCTTCCAAACAAATCTGTGCACCCGTAATATGCTAAAACTATATTGGTCACATGCACTACACTATAAAAATATTTATTCACTTAAACAAAAGCCAAAAATATTATGTCTGTTGATAAGCGTTTTCTTGCGAGCGGATCCATGGAAATACAATAGAGTTCCCGAGTAAAAAATGCTGCGAATTAAACTGAAGAAATATTAGCCCGTTGTAAAATATTGGAAAATGCATGTTTATTACACATGGGGCAACGTGCAAATATGATAGAAATATTCTTATTCAGTGGAATAGGAGTGGAGACAGTTTGACCACTGGCCATTGTTTCGTCAATCAGCTTTTCTTTCCTACCTTATTAGTTAACCTTATCATTACTACATACTAACTAGTGATGGCTGACAAAGACTTAAAAGTGGAATAATCACTTAATTTATGGTACACAGCTCCATCATTCAAATTTTTTAAAAATTTATCCATGGTAGTGTTGAATAAGTCCGAACCCACTTACTTTCCTTATCTTCATGCTTGACGGGAAAGATGAAAGGAAATACATAATACACAAAACGGAGAAAACCTCTAAAAATTGTTGTCCAAATTGTAAAGCCACCTGGATATATGCAAACAGATCTAAATGGCCTACCTCCTAATGGATACTTCTGACATAACTGATATTTTTTCTGTTATAGCTGGCAACAGGTGAACAGAGCAAAAGCACTTAAATGAAATAGCAACTAATTGAAAGAATCAGCACACCCTTTTTGGGATTGTCAATCGACTTTCAGCCTTCATCTAGCCCGTGGCTCACAATGCCAAAAATGTCGTTTCCTTCGCTTACAATTCGGTCCCTTGGCATTTTCCCAAATGCTTCAAAACCAAAAAGTGGATTGAGTTCCATCATGCCGGACTCAAGAGGGTTGATTGAGCTCGTGAATAAACTCCAAAACTATTTCAAGTCAAATGGACTTGGAACACGAAAAATCGAGTTGCCCCAAATTGTGGTTGTGGGATCTCAGGTAACGAATGACATCAATTGCTTTCTTTCATAGGATTTCCAACTGATAATAAGTCTTGAATATCATGTATGATTTGTTTGTTACATGACAACTCTCAGAGCTCCGGGAAAAGTTCCGTGCTTGACGGTTTGGTGGGATTTTCCATCCTACCCCGAGGTTCTGGAACGGTGACAAAGTGTCCAATTATCGTTCAACTCATAACCACAGACGCCGGCAAAGAAGAGGAAGGTATCGAGTTGCAAGATTTTCTTGAAGATGGTCGCAGTCAAGACTACGATGAAGTGCGAGCCAAGATTGCAACCCTGATGGAACGGAACGGTGGAGCAATCGTTGATACTCCCATCATTGTGCGAGTGTACTCTCCAAATGTGGTCACTTTGACGGTTGTTGATTTACCGGGAATCAAGCGGGTGAGCAAATTATCATACCTATTGCTATCACTGCTTTAATCATTTGCTATTTAGAGTATTTTTACTGTTAACTTCTCGTAATTGCAGATAGCTTCATATGGAGAGCCATCAGACTTGGACAAGCGCATTGTTTCCCTAAGCCGCAAGTACATTAACGAAAAGAATGCTATAATTTTAGCCGTCAGCCCTGCCAACTACGAAATCTGCAATTCAGAGGGACTTCTGCTTGCCAAGGAAGCAGATCCAGAAGGGAACCGGACTATTGGAGTGCTAACAAAGCTAGACCTGATGGACGAAGGGACAGATGCTCGCGGTCTTCTCACTGGCATGTCCAAAGATGTCCAGGTCAAGCTGGGAATGATTGGAGTTGTCAACCGCTCTCAGAAGGATATTGAAAACAATTTCACGGTGGAGCAGCAAATTGCCAAGGAGAAATCATTTCTGAGC
Organism: Orchesella cincta; assembly: GCA_001718145.1. Lineage (NCBI taxonomy): Eukaryota > Metazoa > Arthropoda > Collembola > Entomobryomorpha > Orchesellidae > Orchesella > Orchesella cincta. The sequence goes on along the minus strand of LJIJ01000797.1, from coordinate 10,154 downwards.
AACAACTATGGTGATTTGATTGGCCAAAATGGTGTTCCATTCCTACGCAAGCGACTTAACGAGCTGTTGGTTCAGCACATTTACAAATGTCTTCCAGAACTCATGGTAAGTCCATCTGCTCATATACAGCGACCCAAGCATGCGTTAAATATTCTTTTACATGATTTTGCAATTTTTGTTTAGGAAAAGTTGGAAGATATGCTTAAACAGTGTAATAAGCAGTTGACCGAAATCCCAAACGTCATGACAGAGACAGACAAGCTGGAGTTTGTTATCAAAGTTCTTCATCGTTTTGAAAATGAGATAAAGAAGGAAATTCAAGGTTCCCCACGCACCCCCGAATATCACCATCTCTACGGTGGAATCGTGATTAAGGATATTTTTGAAAAGCATTTTGCGAAAGATATGGAAGCAGCGGAAAACACTTCAGATGGGTCAATCACAGACTCTATGATTTTCAAAGCGTTCAGAAACAGTGGATCTTATGACTCCATGTTTTTGAACCCGGAGGTGTGTGCAATAATCTCTATATTTCCGCGTATGGCATTTTATTACTTGATGGAACTGAGGCTAATTATTTTGTGATTATTTGCAGGCAGTTTTCCGTAAATTGGCTCAAAATCAAATCCATCATATTGAAGGGCCCGCACTGAAATGTGCTGAAAGGGTCTACGATGAAATAATGAAGATTGCTGATCGCAACTTGGCTGAAGAAAATGATCATGCGTTCAAGTATTTTCCTGAGCTGAGGCAATTGTTCAAGAGGGTCATCAACCACATTCTTGATGAAAATTTGGATGAGCTTAAAAAGCAAATTATTGAGTACATCCGCGTACAGTCCAGTGTCGTTTTCTCAATGGACTACAAGTTCTTGCAAAGAGATTGCAGACCTTCGGAGGAGCTTGAGAAGGAGCTCTATGTGGGAGATGGAGAGAACTCTTCGGACACGAAAATGAGCCAGGTTGTGCCAGTCGTAGAGACCGGTTGCTGAGCAAGCTGAAGCGCTCTGAATGCTCTAATATAATTAAAGGGGTCAAGCTTTACTTCCGTTGGATTAAGTCACATGTTCAAGATTACATTCCAAAGCTTGTTACTGACAAGCTTATTATTCCATTCACCAACGATGCTGGCTTTGGCGTAGCGTTGGTATGTGTAGCACTGACACTTTTCTTTCACAAAGAGAGAACATTAATCATCTATTGTCTATGTACATTAACATTTTGAATTTATAGCAATTTGCAGAAAGTCAGCGTGATGAAAGACTACAAGACATTAATTCAGCTACCGGAAAACGCTCTGGAATGTCGTGAAAGAGATCTGATTTTGAGTGAGGTGAGAATTTTTTTTAAAAATGGTGTGTGAAAGTATAAAAAGTATTTGTGGGCTTGACGCGCATAACTATAGAGAAGTTAACACTGGAGCGGCGGAATCCAGAAAATTAAGATTATTTCCTGTAAAAAATGGGTTCTTTGAGTAACATTTAGACACTTTTTGTTTTTACAGCACCTCGTTGAAGTTATTGCAGAAGTGAAGGAAATGCTTAACTCTTGCGTAAATATGTCTAGTTAAAATCAATATATCAAATTTCATGCTGACACATTCTGTAATGCGAAAATATTTTACCTGAATGCTTTTGCAGAACCAGAAAGACCACGAAAAGCTCTATGATGATGATGATGTTGAGTGAGAGGAAGTGACCTGAATTTCAAATTCTTGTCTTGGAAATGTAACGTTTTAATTTTGTAGTGCTTCCTTTAAAGGGAAACAGACTCCATAGTACTATATATTACAATTCTTTATCATATAAATATTAACGATTATATTAAGTTTTAATAAAATGTAAAAACAATCTAGAATCTGATACTCTATTTCATCTTACAGATAAAACTAAGCTTTACTAAATTAGTGGGAAACGCAAAACGTTTTCAATATTTGTTTTTATCCTAGACCCAGTTGTCGAACCACACAAAACTTTCAGTGTACAAACGGTGCAAATTGAATTTCACTCATGTCGGAGCATTCAACCTGCAAAAAGAATTAACAAAATTAGTTGTTCCAGAGCAGGAGCACTTTTCATTCATGAATAGAGGAATTAGTATGGAATTTACAAGTTCATTTAGTATCATCTAAATGTACGCATGCTGTAGGAAAATCCGAATCGTCTATCGTATTCTATCGCTTGCATCCTAAACTTCATGAAATCCATCGGTCATATGTAATACTCTAAGGAAAAATATGATAACTTATATTGGTTATAGCTAGACATCGACGTTCACCTTCTCCCGTCGACATCCCAACAACCATAAATTCAATGGTTTCTCTTTTATTTTCAAGCTAGGAAAAGAGACTTCCAACGATGAACAAACAACGACATTCCCTGCCACCACAACTTATTTCTTGGCAAGGCCCTCAACGTGGAAATCATGTAGATTCTCCTGTGCTATTGTTTAAATCCTTTGTGGATTGGAGACGTTATTTCTCAGCATAACCTTTTTCGCAAATTTGTTCATGACTTTATGATGTGTGAGATTCGGGTTAAAAGTACACGCAAATCATTTGTAGAAATGCATAAACTTAAAAAATATCTGAATGGATTATTTGTTGAAATTTCCATAACTGCAAGTTGAGAATCTTTTTATAGTGGTGTATGCAAGTGTGAGTGCATTAAAATATGATTATACATGTTATTTCTTTGATGAAAGTCACGTTCACTTTCACCTGGTGAAAGCTCATAGTGAGAACGTCATGAAGATCTGCATCATCATTTCCTAATCATCGTGGCATTGACCTGTGCAGCACCTAACAACATTGTGCAATCCCTTTAAAACGTTTAGTCATGAAATTTCACACTTCTTCAATTCAAGGCTATGCCAAAGTAGTTTACATAAAATAAATACCTAGTGAAATGTTTTGTTGCAGTTCTGTTTCGGATATTCTAGGTTGACTGGGTGCATCTAGGGCAGACGAAACCACCTTGCATTAATAGTCGTCATACAGTCAACAGTTGCAATGACAGTTTTCTTTTAAATTTTGACAATCAATTTCATGCAAATGTCAATTCTCATGCAAATCCCTAATCTCAGAAAGCACACAAAGAGTACGAAACCCAATCCCAATCACTAGCAAAGCATACATTTCTGGTACGGTATTTATTTGCAAATAATTCCAAGGTCATTCGTTGCTTTGCTACATTGCCTCCACAAGTTTCTCATTCGTCATTTGTAAGTTTCTTCGAAAGCATTAGAAGCTAATTTGGCTGACGTAGCGTTTGAAACTGAACTTGTGTTCAATAAATTCATACTATTACTCAAAATTTTCGCAAGTAAGTACCAATCAAAAGTTCCTGTTTTCTGAGTGACACTTATTTTATATTTGGGATTTTTATTTACAGATTGGGAACTGAAGTTCAAAAAACGAGGGGAAAGTCTGGGAAGTGTAACTGTAACATTCAGGTCAGTGAGCCACGTGCTTCAGAAATCCAGTCACAAAGTTTTCTATATGCGTAAGTATATGCGAAACTTAAGAAGCAGAACAGTCGCTCTCCGTTTATTATCTTAACTCCATGCTTATATTTTTGTTTTCAGCACATAAAGAAACTACCGAAAATGACACCGCCAAAAAACGGAAGTACTGTTAAATCCCATGGCAAATCTGTTGCAATCTTAAATCTCATATTTAAGCGACGGTAAGTTCAACGGTTGCTTAGCGAACTGATTGCTGAATACGATGCTCACACGTTAACGTTATGAAGTTGAGACCTGAGAGTTTTATTACGCTTGCTAAGCTATTAATCCGTGCATTGGTCAGCCCAGACCAAGCTACTAACACACTCTCCTTTGCTTCTAGTCCCAGGCGAAACATTAGACCATTCACAGCCCGTCGTTTGAGAAATGTGGTCGTATTCATGGAAAAATTCGTTGCAAACCCGAAGGAGTACGGTCAGTTTGGAACTGAAAAATGGATGTCAGCTTTGATAAAGGATATGGGTGAACCTGCAAGACACGGACTCATCACTGATGATGTCAAGCACTGGATTCGCACTGAGCACTACTTCCTTAATGTACTCAATACGAAAAATAAATGCTACCTCTTATGCCTCTGATTATGATTGACAGTTTAAACTGAAAGTATTTTCTCTCATTTCTTTGCTTGCAGTGGGCCAAGGAGCACAAGGACGATGGGACTCGTCGAATTCCCTACGCCACGGGATGTAATCACGTTGTTGAGAACGCACAGAATGCAGTCGTTTCAGAGGACAAGGTAATGCCAGCAGAGTCTATGGAACAGCAGCAGATCGTAAAGAAGGAAGTCAACCAAGGTGCTCAGAAGCGGTCAAACATGAGGTCAATACCAAAGCTGGGAAAAATGAGTAGTTGAGCCATTTCCAGCAATAGTCAGCGTTGTCAGTCTATCAAGTGTTTGGAGGCGATGCACGAAATAAGATCAAGGATACTCAAATGACACGCTTCATCCAATAATCTTAGCCAGTAAATACTTTTAGAATTTAATTTTAGAGTTGGAGATGAAGTGTAAGCCTCAAAGTGAAAACCTCTTGTAATTTAAAAAAAATACTTGTTAAACTCTCACTTATTATGTACCTTTAGGTACATATTAAGAAGACTTTGTATCGCGTCGTCCGTCGTCTGTCGTCTGTCGTCTGTCTGTCAACACGATAACTTTCGAACCGTTTGACATTTTGAAATTCTGTTTTCACCAATCGATAGATAAGGTCAAAGCGGAGGCTAAGTTCGAAGATGGGTTATCTTGGGTCACGGGAACAGGGTCAAATGATAAGCGCAACTAAATTGATAAGCGTCACATATAGCTTATGATACATCATTCGAAAGGTATTGCTCTACTGATGAAGAATATGTATCGCAAATTCAAATCAGAACTTCCGGACAGGGTCAAAGGTCACGATTAATGCTCAAAATGACCATTATAGCTTGTGATATACCATTCGAAAGGTAATGCTGTGCTGACGGTGAATCTGCATTGCAAATACAAATCAGAGGTTTCGAACAGGGTCAAAGGTCACGATTAATGTTCCAAATGACCATTATAGCATATGATATAGCATTCGAAAGGTATTGCTGTGCTGATGATGAATATGCACTGCTAAATTGAAATCAGAACTTTCGAACAGGGTCAAAGGTCATGCACTTTTAAACGACACGCTTGGAGTGCGATATATCATTCGACAGGTAGTCTATTGAAAGTTTCGCTTATAACACATTTTTATGTCCCAAAGTACATCCGCTAAAGGTACATCGCTACATCTCGAATTGTCGGGTTTATATGAACTTTCGAATGTAACAATGTGTAGACGACTGTAAAAATTTGCAGCTGACTTTTTAAACCTGACCCCTGGTAGATGTATAGTTTTCTGCACTCGTGTCTTGTATTGTAGACTGATACTATTGTTTGTTGCAATATTTATCTCTCTTGGTTTATTACTGATAGATTTGGTGGCACACATTTTTTTGTAATGACCATTTGATTTTTTGGGACTAACTAATAAATTTTCTCTCTGAATAGCATTATTTCGAATTCGTAATTATTATCATCGTCAATTATCATTTCACCTTTCTGGGTTTCTGCACCTCGTTTTGCAGCTAATATGCATCATTTTGAAACTATTGGGTTTGTTGGCTCCACTGTCAATAAGCTCATCTTTGATTTTCCCATTGAAATGAAACGTAGCCAAATCAGAAATTGAAAGCGATAATGGAAAATAGATGTAATCTCCCTTAATGAGATGAATTACATGAGATTTTCTAACGACATAACTACGATTAAACGAACATGGTCCTTTCATACATGAAGCAAGGAACCAATAAATTATGCATATTAAATATAGCTAACTACATGCTACAATAAAGGGAACCTCTTCTTTGCTAGTAATTTCAAAGATATTGATTGTTCAAGACATAATATTGCTATGAGGTAGTTATGTGCTCTAATTATAACTTTGTTCTATATAAATTATTTCTAAAGTAATACTAGCCAGTATTTGAATGCGGAGTCAAAATGAAAGTTAATAGAACCAAAAGATGTTTATCCTTTTTTATTCTTATCAAATGTCATAAATCTCCAGAAATTACAAAACAATTGGACGGCTAATCGCATCATAAGCCTTACAGGCTCTTAAACAAGTTAAAAGTTAAAATTATGATGCAGATACAGTACTTCACCAAAGCCAGTATCCAAAATTCATAACGCGACAAAAATTACAGGAACAACCGAAATACACCATCAGCTACGTAAGTTGCATACAATAATTAAATAGTTTAACTATCGAATTCATCAAAATTATCCATCAGTTTATATTAGGGAAGGAAATATAGAAACAGCTTCTTAACTCCATCCGTGAGAAACAGATCTACGTGAATTTGATCATGATACGGAACACCACCTTTCCATCCTTCGTAACGTCTCCAGCCCTTCGAAGGAAATTCTTTTCAACCTCAAAACACATGAGATCATCGTCATTCGCTAGGAAGCCTCCCGTCTTGTAAGGTAGTACAACAGCATTGTACCTAGTCACCGGCCCGTCACTCGCCTGAAAATTAATAGTATTTTTATCAGTCAGTGGGAAAAATAGACTTATGACTAGTGAATGATAGAAAGACATTGCTAAATGTAACATTACCATTGGTTGGAACGGAGCAGTGATGGAAAAGCTTTGTTCAGATCCACTCTGTTCATCATCATCATCATCGCTGGGTTCAATCTCGGAGAGCCAGAACCGAGCATGAGTCCTATTCTCATCCACATTCAGCATACAGAACTGGTTACCGTTGAAGTCTATTACCAAACGACGCAGCATTATCCCTAAAAGAAAATTAAACCTCGCGTAAATAATTTATGTTAAAACAATTGTTAAATTACTATAAAAGGCTAATCATACTCAAACAACTTACAGTTTTCATCAAGATGAGACACGGAATTATCAAAGGCCAGCTTAACCAAAAGCTCCGAACTGGATGAGAATGCAAAGCTGTGCTTCTCCTTTAAATGCGTAAGTAGCATCATGGGTGTCTCGAAAAGGCCAGCACAGTTTTTTCCATCCGCTCTAAACACACTTTGACTGCAGGCAAACAACTGCCTATTAAACAAATTGGAAATAACTGTAATCCACGATTGATTGAATGTTAAACGATAGGTAATACTTTAACTTGCTTGAAAGCACAGTTGTTTTGTGCATGTTCCATCATTTCTCCAAACGTTCCAGTGAAGGTACATCCAAATAATGTAGCAGCTATACATGGCACTACCTTCAACTCCATTAGATTTATGTCCGTTTGATCCTGTTCACCTACTCCTGTCAAAAGATTCCCATCTTCTCCCAACGATGGACACTGCAACTGTTTCGGTTGTTCCATTAATTCCTTGTACTTCATGAGACAAGACGCACAAATCAAGTGGGTAAGATCGTCGCAGTTTCTTCGAAGGTCCCTAGCTTCTTTTAGGCACATGCAGCACTTCATCGGGTTCATGATGATTATACGGCCTGCAGAGGATTGAGTACTGAAAAATCAAAACAAAATATCCAAGATTTAAACTGATGAGTCAGCAAAACACGTTGCCAGTGATTTGAATAGCACAAAGACTAAATGCTTCTTATTGTTAAACAGTTGATTAGTGCTCATTTACACAATATTTTTGATAGCTGTGAAGTAAAGCTTCAAGGTCCAGTGCAACTCAAAAATATTTTCAAAAGTTAATTCTAAAAACTTGGTAGTTCAATAATTCCAACCCAAAAACGGAAGAACAGCCTCAACTCTGCAGAATAACAAAATTAAGAAGAAACAAAACTCGGCAGTAGAACGACATACAACAATTATACGGAAATGCAAACAAGAGCATTCACGTGAAACATAAGCAAATAGAGAGGCTAGCTTTTCTTCGTTTCATTCCAAACGTTTGGAGACAGCGTTATTCCGAATATCAATTACGAAATTCAAAGTAGGAAATGACTAAGCCAACCAAAAAGGACCCGTTTACGGAATTAAGTTATACGAAATTTTCTTTAGACCTACTTCGACAAATTGTGAGCTAAATACGAAATTGTCGAGTATACTCTGTTTTCATGCTACAACACACATGTTTTCTAACTTCATCCTCAAACTGATTGAAGACTTCTTCTACATATGCTGTTGTCACAATTGTTGTCTATAATTTAGAGCATTTTAGTTCAGTTCGTTGCTACATGAACGGATATCAATTACGAAAATCTTGGAAATACTTTGACACTGTATGTTCACTCAAATATAGAATACCATACATTTCTCAAAAGTCACCCTTTGAAAAGACAGTTATGTATCCGCCGTCAGGTCCCGATTGATATAAAACTCAATCGTTACACTATTATCTCCTAACCTCCTCAATTATCGCTTAACCTCCTTAATTATTGCTTATCCTCCTCCACTTCCCAGTACTATTAAATTTTTAAAACTAAAAAACGATGACATTTGTACATAACTCCAAATTATAAATGTAGAGATTTTTTTGTAGCAAATTTTTATGATGAATGACCTAAATAGTCTTGCACTCTACATCAAGTAGCTCATATTTGACACTATAGCTAAAAGCAAGAGATAGCTCGAAATTTAAAAAACTGCCAAGGTTGCCATTTTACACTCATGCTAACGGTACGGCAATATTAAAACATTTTAGTTCGCAGTTAGGATCGCAGCGGCGATAAGCGGAGTGTGTACTGGCAAATGGCTATATACCTATACCAATACATTCTGTACATCGTTTCGTAATTTTAGCTAATTTTTACAGTATAACTAGGCAATTTAGCAAAGTATATTCAAGCTGGATTATTACAATATTAGGGGTTGGTTGGGTTTCCTTCTTCCTACGATAACAAACTTTCTGGATAAAGCAGCGATATTAGTACCTATGTATCGACCCAAAATAATACTTTTTTGCTGTTTTATGATATTTTGATGAATAACGTTTCTTTTCTTGGAGTATCAGTGCACTGAACATAATTATTACATTATAGAACCTTTCATTCTTGAATTCTAAACGAAAATCTAACTTTAGGTAGTAAGCAGTATTATCATACCTACCAACAAGATCAACATGAACCATTTGTGGTATTTTTAATCATTTTTGCAGAAATAACTAAACAATTTCGTAATAGTTATGTAATAGAATTACATAATAATACCTGACTAATTAACTTCTACGGCTTGCTTTGATCAATTATCTACAAAACCACACGATTTTGGAGGAAGGAACGTTATAGTCCATACACATACATAGCCAATCAGACTATTCTCATCTTTTAGTATTTTATACAGAATTCACGTGAATTTTGTGCATTGATAGGATAATATGAGCACATTACTACATTTTTGTATATTGAATTTCCAATTTAAATATGAAAAACAATGGTATGGAGATAACTACACTATCTCAGTATAGGACCTATAGTTACTAGCTCTGTCTATTACGTTTTACAGTTTTTATCATTTTATACGGACAAATTAAAATTAAAATTGCTTTAATAAGTCACCGTGAGTTAAATAATACACTTTTACAACATTCATTTCTTATTTAAATACGAAAAGCCACGGTTTTAGAGAACATGACGTTGTAGGACCTACCTATAACCTACAATTAACAGCCAACCAGACTTAATACGTTTTCATCAAGTGCCCAAGCAATTTTTAACATCAATGTATTAAAAGCTAAGTATTTAGGGATAAATAAATTGTGTATCATGTACACTCGAAAACAGTCAGTTAGATTCCTATCCACCCAGTTTACCACTCGCTACATGTAAATTACAACTATTTCGCTTGTACTCTGTCTGTCACCATACCTGAGGATGAATATAAGCATCTCGATCTTCTCATGCAGAAGCTGCCTCACAGTTCCAGTGGACTTTGGGTAATTTTCTACGGCTCTGTAGCTCACATTCAACACAGGAATACAAGGCAAAATAAAAATCACACAAAACCACATAAAACTTATCCAACTGAATCACTGACTAAAGCTAATAATAATTTCAAATCTCTATTCCACATACAAGCACCTTCATCGGCTGCAAACTTTTCCAAGCGAGCATCCTCATAAAAGTTGGTTCGTCCGAGTCGCACTACTCCCAACAGCACCAAAATCTAAATTCATGAACT